>MU224975.1:1748693-1766318 GCA_018584345.1 Thuja plicata | reverse complement strand
CAAATTCCTTCCTTTCACTTTCTTCTAAACCTTAAGGGATTAATATGTTGTGATACTGATTGCGGCAGAAAGTGAAATTATCGGTATATTAGGTTGAACTGAGACCTCTATGTGGATGTTTTCTTCATTTCTTAGTTTCATCGTGATCAATTTCAACTATTTCCTAGTCTTCTTCCTCCACAAATGATATCATGTGAATGCTTACCAAATTTTACATGTGTCCATATGACGATAACTCTTTACACTTGAAACAAAGTCCCATTGAGCTTGAATCAGCAAAGAAAGAAGGGTTTACGATTCCTCCATTGGGCAGTCCAGAAAGTAAAATCAGGGTGAAATTAGTTTTCACAATATCTTTTGATTCTTCCTCTTTTTCCAGACTGCATTTCGAGATATTTCCTCTTGTAAATAAGCTCCTAATCAAGCTTTGAATAGGCTTCTTCTTTCTAGATGCCTTCTTCAAGACTGATAAGGTTCAAAAACTTTGAGATACCTGTAATGGGTTCTTTCATTCCATCAGTATAATTAGCCAACTTCCCTTCATGAAAAAATATGCTCCACAAGCAAGTTACCTTGGCAGAATTATATAAACTAGTATCTCATCGTTTCATAGTCTTGCAAACCAAGAAGTAACCTTTATGTTTGTAGGCCTCAAAATTACAATAAAATGCAGTCACAAACCGGTCCTATGTGTTAATTTCCAATTTTTCGGTTAACCACATGCATTATCTTCTTTTTGTTTACATTCACCATCTTCCACCAATCAAATGCATGCACATCAAGATGTAAGCTGGCAAATTAGACTTTCAAAGTCCTCCATACGAATCAACTAGAAGAAACAAAATAGTCTCCAACTTCAAGCCCTAGGTTCAATCTCTTCATTTATCCAATCAAATTCGGGAGTGTAAATTTTCTAGGAAACCTTTGATTTGAACAATTTATTTGATTAAGCTATCTTCCAGAAAAACAATTTAAAAATAAAATATTTCAATTGTCATTTAGCTTCTCTCCTCAGATCTAACGGTCAACCATACTCTTCCTCTTCATATTGCTTTATTAGAAAGACACATAGATAACATAGGGAGATGGTGAAATTTTTAAATTTGGTCATACCAGAAGTAGACCAACACCTAGCCAACTACAACAATTGTTAATGCAAATATTTCTTCTTCGGAGGGTCTTCTGAGACTTATTAATCAATGTGGATCTTCTGCATAATTTATACATGCATCCTCATTGTCTGAAAACACTTGTTGATAATGTATTACTTGATATTTTTTCCTTCTTACAAAATCACACTCTACATTCATCTCCAGATGTATAAGAATCCTCATCTTCTAAAGAAGAATTTATGGTTAGCATATTAATGTCTTCCTCTTGATTAGAAAGTTTTTTTATTTCATTCTATAGAAGGGATAATTACAACATTAGAATATTATTGCTAAGGTTCAAACAATTGGTGTATTCATATTTGAATTAAGTTCTCTTTTGTAGTTGTTTCCTCTGTTTTAAGTAGATTATAGTCCACATATTATTTAAGTTAGACTTTTTCCCCTATCTCAGGGTGCTAGTACAAGTGAGCTAGCATAAGGAAGATTTGATCTTCGGAAGGTAGCAAATCCCTTGCTCTACAAAGACAAAGTGGTATAGTTTTCCTAGCTACTCAAAATGAGCTATGATGGTCATGCAAATTTGGAAGTAGTCCATGAAGATAGTTATGATAGTCAAAGTGTAAAGACAGTGCTTAGAGTTGCAAACCAGTCCAACGAAATCAAAACTCCAAGAAAAATTATATTCATAATGTCTTTCATAGGTAGCAAGGTATAAGGCAATGCTTGGAAAACTAGGATGCATGGTGAGAGTGGTTGCTATGGCCATAGAGAATTGGTGTTATGTTGAGTCACATTAGATGCTAACTGAAGTAATTAACTTTGTAAAGCTTCATTCTCTTGAAGATGGCCACAATAGCCTCTAGAATGGACAATGCAGTCAAAGCACAACATGATGAATATAAGGTAATGCAAGATCAAATGCACACAGGAAAGCACTATTTAAGATACATGACAGACACATGAATAGAGAATATGAATAGCTTTAGTTATTTATGGACCAACTTTATCATTGATCGTGTGTCCAAAACAATAGTACAGGTCTTGAAAGCAATTTGGTGTAGCACCCTATTAGCATTTAGATTTCATTTCATATATTTCTCTATCTTTTTTCCTATCATGGAGCAGTAGCATAGGCTAGATTAGGTGAGTTTCAACAAATAATATAGATGTTTGTAGATGATAATTTTGACCAATTTTGCGTAGAAATTTCAGCATTAATAGCAATGTGTCGATCGTTCGACGACAAAAATACTGACAAAGCAATTTGTGGGTCTTTCGACTAAACTGGATAGATAATTCGACCAATTTTTGTCAAAAATAGGGCCCAATTCTACTAGTGAACCAATTGCATCCTCTATATATTGAAGTTACAAATATAATATCAAAAGAATTACATTGTTATCATATTTTTTTTTAAAAGTTGCATTGATCCAAGTGACAGTCACTTCTTAAAAATATAGTTTTTTCACACATACCACTTTTTGAAGGAGAAAAGAAATGAATTTAAATGAAATTTAATATTTTAAAAAAGAATATATTTAGCAACTAGAAATAAAATTATAAAAGACCCTAGTTTACATCATCTTGAAATTCCTAATAGTTTTGCGGCAATAAGTGTTCGAAAGTGAAGTTTTTTCTCATAATGTTGATCTCTATGTCAAAGTTTGCCAAAAAGTGGGACACACTATTGTGGGACCACCCGTCAGTGAGATAGTACAAAAAAGTGACATGTTGCTAGTTCCAGGTCTTTCTATTACTTGATCAAGTAAGAAAAGAAGATGATCCTACTCGTATGGCAAATTTTGACACTAAAGAGAAAATTATTGGGTCAGGATACAACCTTAAAATAGAGACTTTGACTACTTGGGTTATTTTTACGGAGGCTACAAGACTAAGCTGATTGATATCACTAAATGTGTTGATGGTACAAAAATTGTATATACAATGGATGATACAAACCCACAAGTTTCTACAACAGAATTGATGCACAGGGAAATGTTTGACAAGGACCAAGTTAAAATTTGGAAGAAAAACTTGAGCACTCATAGATTAGGGAAACAAAGATGAACAAGGAGATAAATGAGTTATATCTTAAGATTGTTACACATAATAAAGAGATTCAAAAACTCAAAATTGGAAGTTGGATTGAAGCTCTAATAGTTCATAAAGATGCTCCTTCAATTCCCACTGGTATTCTAGTGGATGTTGTTTCCCAGGAAAAGGTTAAAGGGATTGTGGAAGAAAGGATAATGCGAGAAATTCTGAAACATGTTTTCAATGCACTTGAACAGGTGTTGTCTTTTAGGGTTAATTTGGTTATTAGTAAATATGATGATGTCTATAATGGTTACCATTCTTTGGTTGGTATGTTAGAAACTCCCAAGAAGAACAAACCACAACTAGAAGAGCTTTATAGGAGATGGAAGTCATCTCACTTTGATCTTGTTGCACTTTGTGAAGTGACATAAATAGACCTAGATGCTACTGCTGAGATTAAAGAAGCAGAAGAGATCATTGATCCTATTGTCAAAGAATTAAATTATATTGAGCAGGAAGAGGGAAGAGTAGAAGAGAAATTTCCTTCTTTTAACACTATTAAACATTGGATATATCCATAATTTGTTGATAAGGAAGTCCGCATGAAAAATCTAGAGGAATTGGAGTATAAGGACATGGTCCCCAAAATTATTTCTCACTTGAAGAAACATAAAGAGTTCACTCTGTCAAAATTTAATATGTTTCTAGATAGGGTTGTTGTGCTCGAGAATAGATTTTCAAAGTTCATGGTTGAGGTTTGTGCTATCACAGGGAAAAGGCAGAAGGATTATTTACTCAATATGCCAAATGTTCTACACTACCAGTGGCCTACCCACGTGTAAATTTCAGAATGGGTGAAGGATTATTTGAAGCCAGCGAAGTCGTCAGCCAGAGATACAAAGAAAGCATCTGAGGGAGATGAGATCATAGTCTAATAAATCTACCCGACTAAGGGGCATGTTCCACATAATTATTTAGTTGTTTCTAATTTTTTAATTGTAACAAATCTATTTAGTTTTTTAGTTTATTTTAGATACTTTAGTTATGAAACAAAATCAATGTAAACGGTCTAAAGCTTGTCGCTTCTCCTATTTTTCTATAAAGAGGAAATCAAGACCATAATAGAATAGATAAAATAGTTAGAATATCATGACTGAAACAAAAACTCAATTATACCTTTCTTTTTGAATAAATATAAAGATCCAAGTTTTTATGTCCAAAATTGTGGTATGAAAGTTACCTTCTTATTTGATTAGTCCTATATAATTATTGATTGATAAATTCAATTGTCATATTTAATACTTGTATAGAAATATTACTTGTCTTTCACATTGATCTGATTATGAAAAGGCAAATGTGAAATTGTTGTCCTCATGTCTTTTGTCTAATTGGATTTCTGAAAGAGGAATTAAAATCCATTGGACAAGTTAGCATGATGTGTACTTAGTCATTCTACATTGATAGGATTGGATGGTTGATAGTTTGTCTAAAGGAGAAAATATTGTCTTGTAGAGTTGTACATGAGGGTCTGATAAGAAGCAACTCTATGCCCAATTAGGATAAGGGACTTGTCTTGTATTCTTCAAAGATTTTTTTTAGAAATTATCATTTTTATTTTCATTTTAAGAAAGTAGGAGATAGCATAAGCATTTATAAGATTAAATCAAATAACTATAGGAGTATGGAAGTTGAAGAAGATAATTGATAATAATCAAGTGATCAGAAAATAAATCTTTTATTTCAATCATATGTCATTTTGAAATAAAGATTAGAGTAAGAAAAGGATCACAAATCATCAGCTATAAAAATATCTAACTTTGAAGGTACAATTAGAGAATAGGCCTACCCGCCTTGGTCTTGCAGAGCCAAAAGTGTAGGGGATTCTAATCAATTTTTTATTGATCCTGTTAGTTGGCCAAATCATTTGGAGAGTTTGAAGTTAAGGCTGACATCCTTTTAGAATTTTCCAATCTATTGATTTGGGAACCAATAGTACCTTAGCATGTCCTTCACTTATTATGTTTCTCGACATCATGTTGAAAAAATAAAAATATCCACTCATCTATGTTTCGGGCATCTTCATCACCTATAAGCTTCTGTAACAAAACAACATGTTAGAAATTTCTTATTTAATAAAACTCTCATATATTATAAGAGCAAACTTGCATTGTCTTGTCCTTGGGGGTGAAATCCATTGAGTATAATTTCTCTTTTTTCTATGAACCATAATTATGATAGCATGAAATTCCACTGGGCATATTGACCCCTCTTAGGGAGATGGAATAAGCTTTCAATATTTTCTCAGCCTAGAATGACTACAACTCGACCATTATATGTTTTGATTTTCTTTGTATTGGGATCATATATATTTATAAATTTCATTACCAACTCCATACACTATATAGCTACCAGTAATCCTATCACTTCAATTAATCCACTCTCTACCAATTTTTCTATGGTACTATGTTTCTTAGGATATTCTACCATTAACCAAAATTCATTCAAATCCACATAGCTTAATTTAGCATCACTTATTTTTCCACATATGCATTCTAAACCATTAAGATGATCATACCTTAAGTGCTTAAATTTCATGTTTCTACACCCTCCTTTACTTTTGTAATTGAAAGACAAAACATTGCATTGCAGTGCACAAACCTTACCAATTTCACTCAAAACGCATCTACAAAAACTTGTCGAATTTTCACCTACATGAAAAGTTTTCGGGCCCTATCTTTTTGTGTGTCTTTAAATGGTAACAGATTCCAAATACTATCAAAAATTAATTAACATTATCCTATCCTGCATTTTCACTTCTCCAACAATACTACACAATTTACTATATCAAATACTAAATATTCATTTTTCTTTTCATATTTTTAATTAACCCCACTAATCGATAGATTTTTTCATAAAATATAAATATTTGAAAATTGTGCAAACATATTTAAAGTGCATCCATCAAACATGTCCCATGACACACCCAAAATACTATAATTATTACCCCCTATATCGAACTATCCATCAAAATTGAAACTTTTTTCTATATTGACAAAGATATTTGCTAAACAACTTTCTAGATTAATGTGAATAAATCATCCCATGCCACACCAAAACATACCCTAATTATTACCCTCGATGTTGGACTATCCCTCAAAGATTTAACTTTCTCTTTGTTGACAAATATGTTTGCTAAACAACTTTGTAAATTGTCTTATTAGATGACCTATGTCATGAATGAAATTAATTAGGACCCTCAATATCACACTATCTATCAAAATTAGAGCTTCTCTATATTCACAAATATGTTTGCTAAACGACTTTTAAAATTGTCTGATTACATGACCTATGCTATGATCATCACACTGAAATTAACCTCTAAACCAACACTTTTTTGAAAAAGTATAAATATTTTAAAATCGACCAAATAATTTAATCAATGCCGCAGTTTTTTTCCACCATTCTCCTCCTACAACTACTCATTCTATATTTCTGGTAGTTCGACATCCACTACATTGGCAGTCTTTCAAATTGTCTAATTACACAACTTCCCTTTCTAAATTCATCATTTAGATGACTTTAATTATTTTCCCATTTCACACAAAATATATCGGCTATTTTTTGCTCGCCTACAAGCGTACAACTGCTAGTCTTATACTATTTCATCTTGATATCTCTCTTTCACATTTTTTTTTCATTGTGCCTACAATCTTGTTATATTTTCCTACTAAAGGTTGTTCATAGATAACAAATATACATTTTATTATCTTTTTGATTAAGATAAAATAGATTTTAAAGAAATTCTGAATTTATTTTAACAAGTTACATATTTTAATAAAATGTAGAATCCTCAAACAAATAGCTACACAACCAACTAGCAACCTTTCAAACATCTGAAAAACCTCACTTAATTTACTTTTAAAATTTTTTATATTATTAGGGTGGAAAAAAATTGAAGACTTTTATGAAAAATAATAAAAAGGATGTTATCTGTCTAGAACCAAAGAAAGGAAACCAACTCAACAACTGGTGGCATCACAGCGAAGAGGACTTAGCAGAAAGGGTCCTCTGTAGATCCCGGAATGATGCAGGTGCTTAGTTATAAATACGAATCAAATCCAATGCATCAAATGTAAGGTTTTCCACACATGGACATATTAATTAATATATATTATTTGCAAACAAAATTTTGTCTATTCAATGTAGGTTCCTTGATGTGTTTTCTTTTAATTTAAAAAATAAACAAAAATTAAAGTATATTTTATGATATTTTAAATCACTGAATTTAGTGTCTAAAAACATTGATCATTGATGAGCTATTGTACCTAGAAATTTCCTAAATCTTTACCCTTTTTTCTCTGTCCTATCTCAAACATAACAACATGATACTTTCCAGGACTAAAACTTCAAGACTAATATCTACCTCTACAACCTTCCTTGTTGTGTTGAATCGGGGACTTTGAGGTGTTGCAATTGCAACAGTCCACATAAACATGTTCAAGAAATGTGGTCAACTTAATAGAATGGCTCAAAGAAAAGTACTCTCAAGATTGTCATGGTTGCAAGATAAGAATCAAATGGATTGTAAAAAGGGATCTTGATACTTTGATGAAAGTTTAACTAGCTAAGCAAGCCAGACTCACCTCCTATGCATGATATGTAGAGTTCTAGGTTTCTTAAAATGGGTATTGAAACTTTCAAGTAAATGCAAATTAGCGAGTGTAATGTTAGATTCTTTGCTCGTGTGCTCCTGACCTGAATTGTTGGATGGATTAGATTCTTTTCTCGTGTGCTCTTGACCTGAATTATTGGATGGATTACCTCAAACTGACATTGTCTCATGGGATGCAATGATGACATGGATTGTTCAAATGAATTGATCAAAAGGCTTCATAAACTTCCAAGTAATGGAGAAAAAGGTTTGATGCAATGAATCATGTAGTTCCTTCAAAAACTAGGCACTTCTTAGGAGGAGGGTTAAAATTTCTTCATACCAAACAAAATCTATCATGATCACACATGCAGAATGTAGAATACAATCATTTTCCTTGTAATTTATGAAACTCAAGTCCTTTTAAAATTTTTGATAATGCTTAACCACCAATTTGTTGATTTTGTTTCTATACTGACAATGTTTTTCTGTTGTAAATCTGGTTTTGTTGTTGATCGCCCTTTTGCTAGTTCATAAAGGGATAGCACCTTCATTTTGATGTATTACTTTATCAAATCCATTCATTATATCTAAATGAATTTGTCTCTCATGAATGTTTTACTATTACAGTCATCAAATTTTTACAATTAATTAAATTTCTTGTTTTGAATTTTTTAAATTCAATTATGTGTAAATATTTTTCATCAACATTTCAGATAACATTCCTTAATTTATTATTAAAATGATAAAGAGTATAAAGAACAACTTATGTAATAATATCATTGATCAAGGTCTCACTTTGCAATCAATGATCTTAATACCTCATATACTTTCTATGTTCATTATCATCCTAATGATAAATCAGAAGGGCAATCTAAAATGTTTAGGCAAAAATATAATCAAAAAATCCCAAGCAACAAATATCACTATTAATCATGTCACTTATCACTTGCATTCTTTTATAATAACGAAATAAAATAGGGAAAGGTGATTCCTTCCCACAAATCTTGCTCTCAATTATGTTGTAAGATATCAAAGACTGTTATATTTAAATTCCCCTATATACTCAATCAAAGTCATTAGTAACCTACAACAAAATCTAAGAACATTATACTAAATATCTACATTATAACCACATTACAAAATATTCATAGATGTATTATAAGAAGTCACTAGGTAGCCTTACAAACCTGTCCTTTCATTAGAGGTCATGCCCTCCTCAAGGATGTCAATGTGGTAAGAAGCATAATAACCATAACACAACTCTTAACAGTCAAGCTTCTACACAAAGAGCTTATATGAACATAGTACTCATAAATGGTCTACAAAACCCTTCAACATCTTTTCAACCCTATAGGTAGCCTAATAGACTCATCTTGCCTTCTGGTTTTTCTTTCTGAGGGAGCTTACTATCTTCCCAAGAGTGTAAAGGATGGATATAGTTCAAATAATCTTAATGTGTGGAACTCAAATGATTGTAACTCAAATTTTTTTCCTTATAAAGATGTTATTTAAAATCTAACCTTGAATAAAATCTGAAGTGACTTTTGGTACCCCACCTTTTTTTAATGATATAATACATTTTAAAAATAAAAAACATACAATTAGCATAACTAATAACAATTTCAAACAAAATCCAACTTCAATACTAATAAATAGTATATTTCAATGTATGATGTATAAAAACATCTTAATCTAGTGATGTGCTCTTGGGTTTCTGATTCCTATAAAACTAGTTTTCCCTTAATCAAAAGCATCTTAATCTAGATTGTGCAAATTCAAAAGAAAAAGACAATTTAAATCATACATTAAAAAAGGTATATTAATTGCCTAAAAACTAAAAAAATGCCAAATCAATTTGATACCATATAACTTTAATTTCTACTATAAGAACTCAAGAACTACACATGTTTCATAATAGTTTCGTACAACTTCAAGAACTGCACCTGTTTCATAATAGTTTTGTACAACTTTCCTTGATTCAACAAGTATATGTTTATAAAGTAGATAATAGAAATGAAAAAGGTTTCTTATGTAATCCATGATATTAGATAAAAGGTATTTTTCTCGCATAACTGTTTTGTACATTTTTATTTTGTTCAACAATAGTAATGAAAATAGATTCTTTTATAATTCATGTATCATCATAAAGATAAAGAAATCTTTATGGAAATGACATAAATGTTTAACAAAAAGAAATTATTGTTAAAAGAATTGTTTTTAACATGGAATATTTCTACGGTTTAAAATTATTGCTGGTTTTCTTTGTGGGATGACAAAGAAGACCTTCTCTCCAACATGTTATAGAGCAATGTAAAATTCTCCTTAAAAATTAAAATTTAGAATAAAATTAGTTTTGGAAAGATGAGAAAGTTCACAAATGAAATGGGAAAAGACATCGTTTAACAACCTTTGCAAAACACCCTGTTTAATAAAAGTGGGCAATAGTTATGAAATGGATTATACAACTGTATTTGATTCAACAAGTATATTAATAAAAATACGCAATAGAAATGAAAATAGATTCTTTAATAATCAACATATTGTTATAAAGATAAATAAATCTTTTTAAACATGACACAAAAGTTTAGCATTATAAAATTATCCTTAAAATAAATCTTTTTGAACATGGAATATTTCAACTGTTTGAAATTCATAATTGATTTGCTTTGTGTAATGGCAAAGGTGGTCTTTTCTCCAACATGTTATAAAACAGTGTAAAGTTCTCCTGCAAAGAAATCAAATTTTAGAAACAAATTAGATTTGGAAAGAGAGAAATTTGACAAATGATTTGGCAAAGGCAAGAGACATTGTTTAACCACCTTTGTAACATAAGTCCATGTATGTGGATCAAAAGAAACATATGACCCCTTCTCATACGTATTTGTCTTGATTTGAGGCTCATCCCTTTCACTGCGCATTAACCATACACGAAGGTTTTTATGGTAAAACCACCCTCTGTTATACCTGAAATCACATATAACCAAGGTTAGGTTAGCACCAGAAATTTATAATAATGTCAAATTTCGCTCAACTAAGATTTTAAATATAAACCTGAAACTAGAGGAAGAAATTTACAATTCATTAGCGGCAAGAAGCTGAGCCTCGTCATTTGGTGTACTGTAAAATATGTAAAAAAGTGTCTCCTGTCTAAGATTAGCAATATAGCGTGGCTGCAAGCATTAAAACGCAGATATTCAGTCAGTAACAATGAACAATCTGGTGTCTAATTGGTGTGATAGAGTTCAACGGATTAGCTTGTAAACTTTTTTGAGGTTGTTTATGATATGATATGAAGGTTCAAATGTGGTATTGTAGTATTGTTATTGACGTTTAAATTTATGCATGGTAAATATATTCAAAATATTTTTCTTTAAAGATTTTTGATATTTAATAGTTTTGCATTTTGATTTAAACAATACAGTCTAAGTGTTTTATTAGCTTAGTAAAGAAATTAGAAAAAAATAAACAAATTGCAGTGCATAGATAATTATTTTACTGATTCAATCAATCACAAGAGCTTATTATTTTACTGATTCAATCAATCACAAAAGCTTATTGATCATGTGATCAACTAATCTAAATGATCATAGGCAAAAACTCCATTACATCGTACCTCTTTGTATAATCTAAATGATCATAGGCAAAAACTCCATTACATCCTACCTCTTTGTATAATAGTCTTAGACAAATCAAAGAGCAACTAAAATTGAAGAGATCTCATTCTGGAGATCAAACAATCCATTTTTATCATCATGCAATTCATGAAAGACTGCACAAGAAATTTTCCTCATGGGAAATGGGAGAGAATATAAACTATTCCAATACTTAGGTTGCTTATTTGAAATCATCCCAACTTCTCCAATAGGAGCCACCTATTAGAGTGTTTTAGATGAACTATATAAACAAATCAAAGATTAAATTGTCTTGTTTAAACCTGCCACATGCTGGTAGGTCTTGCATTCCTACAAGCCCCAATTGGGTCATTGTGCTCAAGGTCATAAATCCCCCTCTATACAAATATGTTATGATGTCCACATATCATGACCCTTCTCATTCATAACTAGGATCAAAAGCATTAAATTACCAAATACAAATGATCTGAAATCAGCCTATCTTCTCCAATAGAAATTGCCTATTAGTATGGTTTTAGATAAACAACATAAGCAAGTCAAAGCTTAGAATGTGTTGTTTAAACCTGTCATGTGCTCAGGATCTTGCATCCCCATAGGTTCTAGTGGAGCCATTATGGTTAAGAGATTAAAGCCTCTCGTGGAGGAATATGTTTGATGGTTAAGAGATTAAAAATGCATTAAATTACTAAAAAGGAAAAATATTGAAAGTGTGAGGCACAAATTGTTTGTAGTTTACTTGAAGACACAGACATGGTTCTCAATGTAAACAACCAACAATATTTTGTTTCTATATAAATAGCTATTCATTAATGTCAATACTCGTTTGAAATTTATGAATTTGATTTTGTGAGTATTTTCAGATCATACTCTATGATCTATTATCACAATGAAGAAAATTAAAGAAGAGGGAAATAAATATACCTGATCCAAAAAGTTGATGAAAAAATACAATCAAATCAAGAAAATCCAAGCTACTATAAAACGCTATGAAAAATTTTATATCTCATATAATACTTTAGGATTTGTGCATTTGTAAATATAAAAAATATTATCAGCTGTTTGATCGTTAGGACATTTGATATAAAAGTAGCACACAATAATTTTCACCATATAGATTGTTAAAATAAAGCTTTGAATTTTTCTAATAATATTGCAAATCATACTCTATGATCCATCATCATACTGATGAAAATAAAGAAAAGAAGAGAAAAATGATAGATCAGAGTACCATCCAAGAAGTTCATGAGAAAAAGAATTGATAGATCAGAGTACTATCTAAGAAATTCATGAGAAAAAGAATCCTACCAGAAACTCCAAGATTATATAATAGGCTAGAAATTTATATATGATATAAAACTTTTTTTTTATATATGCAAATTTACAAAATTGTTATTAGCAAAATGATCATTAAACCATTTGACATAAAAGTAGAACACACATACTGCTAAAACCAATCTTCAAAATTTATGTGAAGCAAAAAGATTGAGCAGTATGTAGTTGATCTAAGAAATGAGTTTAAACTTACATGTAATCTTGGAAATTGGCAAAGATAGCAGGTTGGCAGCTTACAGTGTGGTTCAGGATTTGGAATTTTTGTAAGTTAAGGAAATTATATGTATAGTATATATTATCATAGAAATTAAAAGTTTTTCAGTTTCTTCTTATAGTTAAAATTGTAATTTTTTTATAAAATATCTAAATAAGTCAAAATTAAGAAAATGTTCTTTAAATCTGACTCATGCTCTAGCTCATGCATTTGTACAGGCTCCAATTCAGCCATTAGACAAATATGCTTGATGGTTTGAACATGTTCATGCATCATGATTGAGCTGGTTCATAACTCCCATAAGAAAACATTGAATAACAAAAATAAAAATATATTGAAGAGTATAAGGCACAACTAGCCTCTACTTCACCTAAAGAGAGACATGACTCTTAATATAAACGATCAACAATATATTGTTTCTATGTAAACATCTATTCATAAATATTAAAAATAGTTCTTATTAATTTTTGTCAATAAAACTATATCATATTTTAGTTTGAAATTTCTGAATTTGTTCTGTGAATATTTTTCCATTAACATTTTATATCATATTCTATGAAAAAATTTAGATCACAGATGAAACTAGTCGAGTAAAATTCAAATATTCCAAGCTACTATAATCGATTAAAGAACCTATCTTCACAATTAATAAGAAGAATAAGCATTAAGCAGTATGATAGTTGATCTAGGAAATGAGTTCAAACTTACATTTAATCTTGGAGCTTGGTGAAGATAACAGCTTGGCAGCTTGTATTGCGGTGGAGGATTTGGAATTCTTGCAGACCAAGGGAAATTATATGTACAGTACATATTATCATATGAATTAAACGTTTCGTGGTCTCTGCCCACAGCTAAAGTTGTGACATTTGAGTTACTCCCATTTAGAACATCTGCCAAACCTCGCAATCCAAAGCGATAAGAATCTGCTTCAACTTCATCTTTACTAGAAGTACTTCCACTCTTCTCACCAACTATATGACCTGATTTGGACTGCAAGTTATGAATGGGCTGGTTGTAATGATGTGACCCCACTGTGTTTATGTTACCCACTGTCTGCACTGTATTGTTAGGAATAGCCTGTTCATCACATGCCTAAACTGGTTAACAGATTATACACTTCTTTCAATGTGGTTTTGTCCAGACAGTTAGTATGGAGTGAAATATAATATGAGGAATAATTTATAATAACGGTATGGAGTAGAATATAACGAGATATAACTTATAGTAATGATATGGAGCGAAATATAATGAGGAATAACTTACAGTGATGGTATGGAGTAGAATATAGTCATATGGAGTGAAATATAAACAGTAGAATATAATGAAGTATAACTTACAGTGGCTGTATGGGGTGAATATAATGAGATGTAACTTATAATGACGGTATAGAATGGAATATAATAATCTAAATGTCTTAAGAAAAAATATTACATAAATCATTTTCTCAACAGAAATATTAAATAAATCATCTTCTTAAAAAGAAAAGAAAATGATAAATTACCTGGGTGTAGCCTGGAAGAGTCTGAGTGTAGATTGGAAGAGTGGCGTAAAGAGGGGGAAATAAATGAGGTGCTTGTAAAGTAGGAAGATAAGCTATGTTGGCACTGTAATTATTGGGTAGTGGTCCACATGAAAGTCCTTGGCTCTGCATGGCATACACAGTCCCTGGCAAGGGAATTCCTTGTGCAGATCTTTCATTCTACAACAAACATCCATGTTTGTTTAGTAATTTGGAAAATATTAAAGTAATAGCAGCAGTTTAGTAATTTGGAAAATATTCAAGTAATAGCAGCTTACAGAGTATTCATATGCGAGAGAGTAATGTTTGGATTATTATATTTTTAATAGTTTTTATTTGTTTCGTTGGAAGTTTTAGTATGTTTTGTTTTAGTGGCTTAATGGTTTCTTTTGATTTTGAAAGGAGTGGATTTATCTTAACTGTTCTTGCTGTCAAGGCTCTAATGAGATCTTGCGCTTGTGACCTCACCAGTTCTTCATCAAGAGTATTTATCCTTTTTTAGTGAGAATAAAGAAATTAATTTACATGCAAAAATAAAGAATATAAATATTTGATATTATATAATAAGGACTAAGGATTCTTTACTATGAGTTCTATAGAAATACCATATAAATTTGATTTTAAAAAATCAAATTTGAGAATTGGCATTATCTTATGAAGAATTAGAAATCTTATAGAATTAATTAAATTTAGAAATTAGTTTATTAAAAAAATATAAACATATAATAGACTAATATAATTATTTTTTTAAAAATAATAATTATGTAATCAACCAATATACATACATATAATATTAAGATGTAAATATCTGTTACAATAGTTTAAAAATATAAAATACATATACATAAGAATAAAAAAAATATTTTGATAAGTTAAGCATTAGAAGTTTTGAAGGTGGAGGTACATTTTAAGTTTGCACATGTAAACCCTAAAAAAATCATTAAGTGAAGAGAGAAAATGTTGTTTAAGAGAATGAGTGGAAGACAAGCTTACTAACAAGAATTTGGTAAAAAGGGGTATGAAAGGTCAAATCAATTAAGCATAAGGTAATAAATAGGGTTATAAATGGGAGGGAAACAAATAATAAAGTTAGCAACATATAATAAATTTAAGATAGAAATACTACTAACTTTGGAGGTGGTGTGAGATTGAGCTCATATTAAAATTTAGTATTCTATGGTGATCTCCTCCAATGCTTTTGAAATTGGAATTCTTATTATTTTATGTGGTTATTTAACAATAATGTGCAAAGATTCTTTAATTATGTTTTTAATGTATCAAATGATGAGAATACATATTTATAAAGGTTTGTATTTCTAGATAGTTACTATGTTAATCTATGATTTTAAATTTTGATTGATTTATTAAAACTGTTTGAATTTTCAATTATGAATAAAGTTTTAATTTTCTCTTTCTTGACAAAGTTGAATTTGAAAATTTTAAATAATTCTTCAAATCAATTTATTAAATTGTTTCTAAATATCTACAAATATTCTTTATCAACTACAATCATAATTCTTATAATAAAACTTGCTTGAAGAAATTCCAGAAAATATGACTACAGGAAAGAATTTTGCAGTTTCTAGTTACCTATTATTAGAAAATGTTTAAATTTTTTAAATTTATAAAAGGGAAAAAAATATACTTACTCCATGAAATCTGCGTGCTGGCAGAGCATTTTGATGGCGTTGGTGTTGGTGAAGCCGATTCTTTGGTGGACGAGGATTTCGTCCTGCAATTAATATTATAAAGGAAGTCTAAGAAAACAATTATACAATGTACAAGAAGAAAAAAAGAAAAAATTTAATGTATAATAGTAATCCTTAAAAGTGTTTTACAAGTTTCTCTGAGAATAAATGAAGCGTTAAACAATTGGATCGAGATCTAAAAATAAAAACAAAATAATCTATTTAATGAAAACAACATATGATAAAGATGTTTAGATAATTGTCTTTCGTTCTGCATGGATTGCAGCATAAAGAAGAGCATGACAACCAGACACATGTCTTACTTTACTATAGAAGTTCAGCATATTATCTCAAAACTTACAACAATTCTTGCTACATTTATTATAAGACTACGTTCTTATATTGCAATTTTGAAGATTTTTATTTTTATATTTTAATTATTTGAAGACATAATTTTTTCTCTCTTTTAATTTCTTAAGTTCAAATTTGCATCATTCACTAATAATTAAAAATCACTTGAAAGGTCATTTATTATTACTATTATTCTTATGTTTGAGGTTTTAGAAGCTAAAGTGTAGCAATTTGTCTCACTTCTTGATGATATGTGATTTACCAATTTACATAAAATATACATTATTGACATATATGTGTGTACATTAAACATTATGTGTAAGAGAATTGACATTGATCCATATAAAGGAAAACAACTCTCTAAAGGATGGTTTAATGTAGAGATTTTTATATTTGTTTTAATATTTAATAATCACCCTCAATAAAGGATGGATTAAGTAGAAATTTTGACACTTGATTTAATATTTACTAATCACCCCCAATTGAAACCTCTTAGTGGATGTTTGAAGGATTCCCCCTAGTTCTAAAATTGCTCTTCCCAAAAAAAAAATTTGAAATTTTAATTGGGTTGAAATGTTGCATCAATTATCTTGTTAAGCTTCATTCTACTCCATGATATTTCATGTTAAGCTTCATTCTACTCCATGATATTTCCTTGTTCTTCATAGACACTAGGAAGTACTTCTTGTTGTTGTTGAATATGCTCCTCCATTGTGTTAACTTATTGGTGTACCTTCATGGAAGAGATAATAGATGGAAGTAGGATCTTGAATACCAATTGAATAGATTTATCATGATCTCTTTTGGGATCTAATTCAAAGAGGTAGGTTAGATTGGGGTTATTTCATAAAGAAAGTGTTCTTGGTTTCTTCAATGGTGTTCCTTACCCAAGTGACCCCAAGTGCCAATATGCCACTAACCTATCACATTGACTTCTCCCAACTCCCTTACTGTTATATGGATTAAATATGGCTTAAAATATGACTCCAGAAATGTTCAAGTGGTTCTTGAAGTCCTACTCCAAGATCTTACCCTTAATCCACACTCTAGGCTCTCTATCCTTGTAGCCTTAACCAGCGAGTTTTT
>MU224975.1:1728330-1742772 GCA_018584345.1 Thuja plicata | reverse complement strand
TATATATATATATATATATATATATATATATTGTATAGATAAAATATGAGTATATTAAGTTTTACTCAAACCTATCTTCCAACTAATCTTGACCATACATCCTCAAAAATGATTACTAGTCTTCAAATGACATATTTACTAGCACACTTATATTCTAGCACACATATTTACAAATTTAAAATATTGAATTGTAATATTTAGGTCTCATATCCATGGTCATTATTTTTGTTCTAAGCTAGCTTTATTGTCACATGATATTCTCAAAACTCAATTGAAACATTATTTATATATTTATTAATCAAAAGAATGAATCTTCATGAGATTAGGAGATCAAGTGTCCCCCTCACCACATGGTAGAGAGGGGGGGGATTGTTCAATATCATTGGTGGTGTTAAAATTTAAATTTACCCAAAGCTACTTGATTCGTACAGTTTAAGAAGAAGAGGGTAAAATATTTTTATACAATATTTTATCACTAAGATTTTAACTTTTATTCAAACCTAAATTTTTGTATTTCTTTTTTTTTTTCTAAATTATTTGAACTTATTACCATATAGATGTGTACAATGTGAAATCTTTCATTGAATAAAGTTTTCTTCCACACATTTCCAAAAGTGAGTTACAAATACTATGTCTCAGTTCCCATGTTTATGTCTTGCATTCATTAAACCTAACTTTTACTCCATCCTATCTTCATAATTAAAAATTTCAAAGAATTAATGGTAGTATTTATGTCTTATGTCTTATATTTACTATCCTCTGTCTCATTCAAACCTATGAATTACAATCTTGAGATCTCATATTTCCTACTAATCTTCATTCCAACATATGTTCATTATGACAAGTTTTCAAAAATGAATTGTGTTCTTTATGTCTCACATTTACTACCCTTAATTGTAATCTGTGTCTCACATTTACTACCCCTAGTTTTATTCTAGCGTATATATCCAACATTCACTACCCTAATTTTTATTCTAGCCTTTGTGTCTTACATTCATTAGCTTAAGTTTTACTCCATCCTATAGTCATCATTACACATTACATAAAATTAATTGAATAATTTATATCTCACGATTACTATTCTAAGATTATTCCAAAAAAATGAATTACAATATTTATCTCATTTTAGCTATCCTAAGTTTTATTGCAATCTTTATGTATCATATTTACTACCTAATTTGTATTCCAACCTATTTTCATCATTCTATCTAATTTGTAATCATTCTGATCTTTGTCATGGCACATTCCTAAAACCATCTTATCTTCGTCATTCTCTAATCTTAAATTAGCTATGGTAATTATAAATCTAACCTGTCCTCATCATGATACATTCCCAAAATCAGCAAGTTTTCATTATCACAATTTCAAAAAACAGATTACTTAGATCTTATATTTACTACCCTAATTTTTATTTTGCCTATTTTCGTCATTGAACCCTTCCAAAAACTAATTGCAATCTTTTAATCTCATATTTACTACCCTAATTATTATTCCACTACCTCTTATCCTTACTATAATTTAAATCTGTAGAGATTGGAATTAGCCAAAATAAATAATTTGTCTCATGATTACTATCATGAGATTATTTCAAAAATTGAATTGCAATCTTTCTCTCAGTTTAGTTACCCTAAGTTTTATTCTAGTTTGCCTTTTATTTTTTAATGCCAAAATGGATTACAAAGAAAATGTAACAATTTAAAGGGAACTGCAAAAAGAAATAAAATAAAGAGTAACACGTATCACAACGAAATAATAATCATAGTTAAAGTGACACATTCTCAAAAGTCAAATGTAATCTGTAGATCTCATATTTACAATCATAATCTTTATTTTAGCCTATCTTCATCATCACACATTTCTAAAAAATGATTGCAATATGTAAGTATCACACTAACTACCCTAATTTTCATTTCAACTTATCTTCATCATTGCACAACAAAAATTTATTGCAATCTTTATGTATCATATTTACTACCTAAGTTGTATTCCAACATGTTTTCATCATTCTTTGTTCATTATCTTAATTTTTATTTCTACATATCTTCATCATTGCACATTTCAAAAAACAAAAATCTATTGTGCAATTGTTATCTTTAGAACTCATATTTACTGCCCTCATCTTCCATTCCATCATGTATCTTTGTCATGGCACATTCCTAAAACCAGCCTATCTTCATTATCCTCTAATCTCATATTGGCTACCCTAATTTTTAATCTAACCTGTCTTCATCATGATACATCCGCAAAATCAGCATGTTTTCATCATCACAATTTCCAAAAATGGATTACTATTCTTAGATCTTATATTCACTAACCTAATTTTGATTTTGTCATTGTACATTTCCAAAAACTAATTGCAATCTTTCAATCTCATAATCGCTACCCTAATTATTATTCCACCCTATCAGCATCATTGTTCATTCCAAAAACCAACCTATCTTCATCATGCACATTCCCAAAGCCAACTTATCTTCACCATCAAAATTTTGTCATCCTTACCTCTCATAATTACTACTCTAAGTTAAATCTGCAGAGGTGAGATTGCCCAATGAAATCATGGGTGCATGTAGTTTACCATCATGAAAAAGACAGTAACAAATAAGATTACATAAGATCATTTTCAACCAATGTATTTATAACATCCCGTTGCAAAACAGCCCTCGGTAACAATGACATTACTCACGCCATGGAAGAGGGAAAATCATGTGCAACCTAACCAAACCACACAAAAATAAATTCCCCACTTCTCCAGCTCGTGCGAAAAAATTTCATTGTCTATTTTTTCGGTGGTGCAAACTGCTTTACTTTCCCACCCCAGCAAGTTTTAATCTCTACTTGGTATGATGACCAGAAGTTTATAAACCAGTTTAAATCTCTACTTCGTATGATGATCAGAAGATCATCAACCGGTTTTGTTTTTCTTTTTAAACGCCGTATCCTCTGATTCTTATATTATAAAACCATATGTACTAATTCCATATTCTGAGCAATAGAGAAACCTAAGAAAAAGAAGAAAACTAAGGAGCATGTACGGAGTTAATATCTCATACCTGTACTTTGACCTCGATAATATGGCTGTAAAGTGCCATCAGCTCTGCGTGAAGCCATCTAATATATGTACTGCCAAAAGCAAGCTGTGACCCCGCCTTCCAAACCTCCAAACTATATTTCACTGCTTCTTTAGCGAAGTAGGCAATTTCTGCAAGCAATCTGTTGTGTTGATGGGTATTGGGTAAATATAGGAATGCAATTCAAACAAGCGGCTATGAGTAAGCAGATTGATTTCAATTATCTTTACTCACACATTCCAAGTGAGGCGAATTTGAGTGGAGTGAGACTAGTGGGGCATAGTCTAATTAAACGATTCATAGGCATTTGACTTGGACATTAATATATATATATACATTAATTTGGAGAGATATCATTCTAGAGACATCTATTGTATAGAGAAAAACTGATAAAAATAGCAGGTCAAAAAAATTGTGAAAGTCGGCGCCTCAAGAATTGATGAAAGTCGGTTTTCTTGGAAATGATAACTCTCCACGTAATTTTTATATAAATAGATATCTTAAAAATGATAAATATCCACTTTATATATATATATATATATATATATATATATATATATATATATGGAGAGATATCATTCTAGAGACATCTATTGTATAGAGAAAAACTGATAAAAGTATCACGTCAAAAAAATTGTGAAAGTGGGTCCCTCAAGAATTGATGAAACACGGGTTTCTAGGAAATGATAACTCTCCACGTAATTTATATATAGATAGATACCTTGAGAATGATATATATCCACTTAATATATATATATATATATATATATATATATTTGGAGAGATATCATTCTTGAGACATCTATGGTATAGAGAAAAACTGATAAAAGTAGCACGTTAAAAAAAATTGTGAAAGTCTGCGCCTCAAGAATTGATGAAAATCAGGTTTCTTGGAGATGATAACTCTCCACTATATTTATATATGGTAGCAATGTATAACATAAAGATTTCAATATAATAATATAATATTTCAAATATATTAAAATTCTTATAATTTTTAATAAAATAAATTTAATAAAGTATTAAAATAAATATATTATATAAAATAAAATAAAATAAAAATTATAATATTCTATTTAATATGATGTTAAATTATTTTAATTATAATAATAAAAAATTTATGTAATATTAAAATGTAATATTTAGTAATAATAATATTATTATTTGTTTTAATGATAATGTTATGAGAGAGGTAGCTCCAAATTTAAATTGAAAATTGCATAGCTTGTTAGATAACATTCAACCCATGAACCATTTCATTGATAAGTTCATTTGTATAAAAAGATTCAAAAATACTAATGTAGTTGGCAAATGAAGTCAAATAAGAGTTCTCTAAACCTTCCCTAAACCTTCCCTAAATAATTCAAGAGCTTTAATAAATAGTTGTTTCTTCATTATAGCCTTAGCATTGGAAACACCAGAGACTACTTTTCAGATTCACTTTTATGACAAGAATAGCCTTCCTCGCCTCATGAACAATCTTAGCTTTAAATGAATAATTTACAAAGACACTTTTATGACAAGAATAGCCTTCCTCACCTCATGAACAATCTTAACTTTAAATGAATAATTTACAAAGACAGTAGCTCATTGCAAATGGAATCAAATCGTAGTTTTCTAAACGTTCCCTAAATAATTCAAAGAGTTTTGAAACTGGTGGTTTCTTCTTACCGGCCTCAGCATTGAAAATACAAACAATGAGACTACTTTTAAGATTAACTTCTACAATGAGAATATAGTCTTCCCTGCTTTATGAACAAACCCAGCATTAACAAAAAATTTGCAAAGATGGTGGTTCTATATGCAGGAACTTTGTGGCTTGTGCCACATCATAAAGAAAATCTCCAGCAACACACCATCAAGTGTATGTCCTCCCTACATATGATAGTCACCAATAATTTGGTTAATCGCTTTTCTCGCACTTTCTTCCTCAACTGTAAATGACCTACACAATCCTCAAATTTATTATCCTCACATTTCTATTTTATGCCTAAATGCTTACACCTAGCAATATAAACTTCTACCCATCATTCTCATTCAAATCTAATAAATAGAGTGAGTTTAGCCTAAAGGGTTGTAGGATGGCACACACCACAAACCAATCTCAACCTACTAGGAAAGGAAGCAACACGCATCAAATCAATATGCATCTAGCCTGCTCAAAGTCAAGTCCAGTTAAATTTTGACATAACCAAGAGCAGATTCATTCGAATAACTTTGGGCATCTAAGCCACGTTCTCTCAAACCTGAACTGGCTTTTGGTGGGATGAGTTTCCTCTTCGATTTGTAGCTCTATAGGGAAGTAATCTAAAATTAGACTTGATTTAATATTTGATGTTTCCATAAATGGAGTACTCATTCATATCTATGGTTTGAGAAAGAGGTCAAGTCATTCAAAAATATTTGTGGATGTGTACTGCCTGTAATTCTATGGGAATATACTATTGGATGGTTTAATATATTTTAACTCATTTGTGTAAACAAAGGCCTCATAAAATTGGTCTACGCTTGTGTTCTAATTAAGTAAAAACAGGTTTTACAAAGACCCGAAACCTTTACAAAGTAATAAAGTTCAGCAGGTTTTACAAGGACCTGAAACCTAAAGAGTTAAAAGAAATGTTCAACAAGGAGCCAAAAACAGTTGTGCCCGAGCACCCATAAAGGAAAGGAAACAAGAAAAAAAGAAACTAAACCAAAAGAAGTTCCATAGCTACAACATTAAAAATAGGGACAGCAAAAACCCCCAAAGGGACATAAAATAGGACAGCTACATTCCATGCACTAGCTCCTCCGCTTCGATGATCATAATCTACATATTGTTGACCGAACTTTTGAGCTTCGCAGTATCTTTGTCCTCCTTATGACTGTTCTTCTTAGTGCTAGCTCTAGTATGTGATCCCGGGCTAATTCCCTCTTTGATCTCTCTACTTTCCTTCTCTTTTTTATCTCTGTCCATTTTGTCCATCAGAATCTGCGCATGACCACAGTAAGCCTTGAGACTGATAAGACATTGTTCCCCGATTTTTTTAATAGTAGCCTCCAACCTCTCCACCTTTGTTGTCAAGTTCGTGATCTGCTCAGCATTACTCTCTTTCTCAGCCCTGTCTTGGATGTCTTTGATATTTCTCTCCATTATCCCCACTTTATTACCAAATTCTGCCTGGGCTTCAGAATTCCCTACCACTTCTTTCATTTCATTCAGACAAACAGCCACTGGTTTTTCCCCAATACCCATACTGTTAAGAATATTTATCTCAGCCTTTATAATATCAACTTCTTTTTTCAAATTATTATGATCGTCAATCAAATTGCTTACCAGACCAGTGAAACCCACAATGTAATCTTTGTTGTCCGCAGAGAAATATTGCTCCCTTGTGTCCACATTGTCATGCAAATCACTTTCCTTACACCCAGAATCTTCATCAATTCTATTTTTCTTTTCATCTTTTATATTTTCTTCTTCCTGCTTCTTCTCTTCAATTTCCTCCCTGAGACTGGTGTCATCCTTACCCTCTTCTTTTCTCTCCTCCCTTTTTTCCCCCTTTTCCTTATCCTCCCTATTCTCCTCTATTTTTTCCTTTAAATCTTCCTCATCTGAAGTAACATTAATTCTCCTCTTGCTGGAGTGGCTACTCTTATGGGTAATTTTAACTTTCTCCTTACCCTCCCTGTGTTTCCTTTTTTTATCCTCCTTTTTCTCCTCCTCAAAATCAGTCTCTATTTCTAACTCCTCATTCTGAATCTTCTTCTTTGTTATCTTTTTTCACTTTTTCTTTCCGCTTCCCTCCCCAATCTCCTCATCACTATCCTTCTCTGTTTCTGACCCTTCACAGTAGGGTTTCTTCTAGTTTTTAGAAACACCCTTTCTGTTAGATTTAGGGGTTTTAAACCCTTTGGACTCCTCTTCGCTTTTTGTTTCTTCCCCATACATACTGTCATCTTCATCCCCATCTGTCTCTTCTTCCTCCTTCAAAATATTCTTTCCCAATGGCCTTTCCACTTTCTTAGATTTTAGCACCTCATATATGAGAAGCATAAGCCCTTGGTGGGATGCATGATCCCCCTTTGGATCTTTACGTAAGCTAGATATGGTAGCATCTAATGAACTAAGTAGATAGTAAGGTAAACTGGCTTTAACCTTATGTCTAAAATGGTTTAATAACATGAAATGGTGCCCATACACCCTAGTAAACCTACCATCTAGAGTGACATAACTAATTATCACATAAAGGACATACCTCCAAGGTCTGGAAATGCACTTCGGAATATGGTAGGAAGCATCAGCATCAATCTTGACCAGTCTATTCTTTTCCTTCTCATCTTTCAGGAAAGTCTCCCAAGCTTTATCCGAGATCAATCTATCTCTATAAAACTTAATACCGTCCATACCCATTCCTGTAGCTTCAGCAATGATCTCCTCCATAACCTCCATATACTGGTCTCCAACCAATATCTTGCCCTCTTTCCATGATTTCGTAAAGATCCTAGTGATAGAAGGATTCCTGCCATGGAGCCGTTCCAAGAAAACAGCCAACCCACCCTCTTTCACGATTTTCCAAACTCTATTCTTTTTCTTCCAGTTATTACAATTAACAAGCTCAACTCTTTTCTTGTTTCCTCGCATTTTCTTACTCTGGTTGCAACAGATATTACTGTAATGACTGAAGAAAATGCCAAAATGAATATTTCACAAAGCCAAAAGGACCCAGAAAGTGTGCCAAATCCAGCTCGCAATCATAATAGAGTACTTACAACTTCAAAGGTAATAATGAAACATCACCTTTGTATTAATGATTTTAAAACAACTTACCATTTATAATAATTTTCTGATAGCTCCTCAATCGATCCATCTCAAGCAATAATTTCACTTGAGATGGCACATCATTTCCATCATCCCACTGTGCCACCTCATCACTCTGACACGCATTATTTGCCGCCCAGTCAGCAATGCCATTAACTTCACGGTAATTATGGGTAATAATACAATTTTCAAAAGAGCGCATAATATCTTTGGCTTTTTGAATAATATTATGTATAGTCCATGAAGCAGGAGTGTCATTGTTTAAACATTTGACTATGTTGAGAGAATCCCCTTCTAACCAGACTTTAGTGCTACCTTTTTCTTTAGCTAAAATAAGACCCTGAAGAGCCGCACAGGCTTCTGCAAGATGATTAGTTTGATTATCGATAGGGATAGCTTTTATACCTGTACAAACACCATTTTCATCTCTGATGACGATGCCACATCCTGCCACCCCTAGATTGCCCTTAGAGGCACCATCAAAATTGTTTTTCTGCCATCCCTTCGGGGGACAATCCCATCTAGCATCCTATCTTTTAGTTTTGTTATCCTTTTTTTGGAATTGCCATTGATTTTCCAATTTTTGAATAGGGTAACATTGTTCTCCTGTAGAGGTTCTAACACTTTATCCTATAACATAAGATTCTCTTTTATGGCTCTCTTAATCTTAAAGAAAACCTCCTTTTCACTAGTAATCTTGTCTCTGAACACTCTATCATTTCTGTCTCTCCAGACCCCCCAGCAAACATGGGGTAGGAAAAAATTCCAGATCTTAACAACTATGTCATACTTTGAAGGGTAGATCCAAGATTTAAAAAGACTCTCCAGATTATCAGGAAAAACCCACTCAATATTAAGGACCTAGAAAAAAATTCCCAAATTTTTCGGACAAATGGGGAGTGGATGAAGATATGTCCCACACTTTCCTCCTCTTGCTCGCAAAGATAGCACATGTTAACAATAGTCATACCTCTTTTTCTAATATTGTCAGTTGTCAGAATTTTATTTTGCATCATTAACCAAAAAAAACATTAATTTTAGGAATGAGGTTTTTATCCTAGACTTTCGCCCAAAAAGGCTCAATAAGGTCTTCAAACTCCAAATGGTAAAGAGAAGAGACAGTTAAGTCACCATTAGTACTATGTTTCCAAACAATCCTATCCTCTTCCTCAATCAAATTGATTGCATTGAGAATTTTGTTAAGATGACCCAGTCTTATATCAATGATAGATAAATCTTTCCAGTGATCCCTTTCCCAATAGTATTCAACTTTCCTTCCAAAAATACTTTTACACTGATTCTCAAAGATACACCATTCAAGGCATTCCTTGAGGGGGGAATGAAGAATCCACTCATCATCCCAAAAAATAACCTTACTACCATTTCCCACTTTCCACTTAATTCCTTTTTTAATTCAGGATTTATTTTTCATAACATTTTTCCATATGAAAGATCCAACCCTTTCCCTGTCCTCATTCAGAAAGGCATCAAGATTAGGCCTGTCCTTATTATACTTGTTATCATATATAAGAGTCCATTCTCCTTTAGAGTTATAGTATCTCCATATAACTTTAGTGAGGAGATTCTCATTCAAGTTCTTAATTCTTCTTAGCCCTAAGCCACCTTTCTTAATCGGACAACAAACTTTGTCCAAGGCTATAAGCGCTATCCTTTTTTTTTCCATCCTTGTCCACAGAAACTATTTTTGAATTTTGTCAATAGCTTCACCAAACTTTTTGGGGATTTTAAAAATGCTCAGAGCATATAGAGGAAGACCTTGTAGGGTATCTCTAAGAATCTAGATTTACCCGCTTGACTTAGTAGCATCCCTTTCCATCCTGCAAGTTTACTGTGAAATTTATCCACTAAGGAGCTCCAAAAAGTATCAGGAGGTTCCAGACAGAGAGGGAGACCAAGGTAAGTACCAAGCATAGTTCCCAAGTCACATCCTAATATCCTTATGATTCTCATCTTTCTTCTGTCAAGGACATTGAAAAGATACACCAAGCTCTTTCCCCAATTTATAATTTGGCCAGAAGCTTTCCCATAATTATTCAAAGCTTTCTTAATATTACTTGCATTTTTTAACCGAGGCTTCTCCCATAATAACTGAATCATCTACAAACTACTGATGAGAGAAAACTTGGTTCTCCAAAGATGGTTGTAACCCTTTAATGTCACCTTTCCTCACCCGATTCTCCATGTACCTTCACATAAATTCAACCATGAGGATGAAAAGAATAGGGGATAGGGGATCCCCCTGTCTTAGTCCCCTTGAAGATTTAAAGAACAAGGTAGGAGACCCATTAACCAGAACCAAAAAAGTAGGAGAGGAGATAATCTGGAAAATGAGATCTGTACATTTTCTATTAAATCCAAAAGCCTTCAGGACTTGCATCACAAACTCCAAGTCCACTCTGTCATAGGCTTTAGACATATCCAATTTCAAAAGAAGGCCCTCCTTCCTAGACATCACTAGAGAATGAACATTTTCATGGATAGTAATGATGGAGTCCATGATTTGTCTCCCTGGCACAAAACCATTTTATTGCCAAGAAATCAAAGAAGGGAGAATCACCAAAATTCTAGTCGTAAGAACCTTGGAAATAATTTTGTAAACAGAATTGCACAAACTAATAGGTCTGAACTGATCCATCTTATCGGCTCCTTGTTTCTTAGGGATAAGGGCTATAAAAGTACCATTCAGCTCCTTTATAAGTTTTCTAGTTCCAAAACTCTCTTTAACCGCATTGGTAACCCCCTTTTCAATAATATGCCAGTAATATTGGAAGAATAACATAGGAAAACCATTTGGCCCTGAGGATTTTTCTCCTTCAAAAGAAAAGACAACATTTTTTATCTCAGAGTTAGAAGGGATAGCATTAAGCCTGAAAATCTGGTTTTTATTAAGAACATTTGGGATGCACTTTAGAAATTCATTTTGTTCATCCTTGTCAAGCTCACTTTCCTTTTGCAACAAAATTTGAAAGAATTTTTTCGCCTCCAATCTGATTTCCTCCTCATTATTAGAAATAGTTCCACTAATGTTTAGCTTAGAAATCCTATTAGCCATTCTGTGTTTTAATGTTGTCATAAATAAATACTTAGTATTTCTATCTCCCTCCTTCAATAAAATCTTTCTTGATCTCTATCTCCAGAAAGTTTCTTCTTTTGCAATAATGTTATGCATCTTGACCAACTTCTCACTCTCTTGATCTCTTAAAATATAAGAATAACCATCCTTTTGGATGATCTCCTAGCTTTCCTTAATCTCTAAACTAACACTAGCCTTAGTGGTAAATTTATTTCCAAAAGTATCTTTGTTCCAAGCTTTGATATTATCCTTAACATTTTTAAGTTTTTTAGCTAGGATAAACATAGCATTTCCCTTTATATTTATTTTCCACCATTCCTCTATACTTTGTTCAAGTTGTGGATGCAAAGTCCACATTTTCTCAAATCTGAAAGGAAAGTTTCTTTTCTTATGAGTTGGGTCAGCCAGAAAGGTGATGGGATTGTGATCCGATCCTACCCTAATATGGGCTGATAAAGAGCATTAATAATTAGTGAACCAATCATTAGTAATGAGAGCCCTATCCAACCTAACTTGAATGAGGTCCTTACCATTTCTTCTATTAGTCCAAGTATATTCAGTTCCCTATAACTCAATGTCATGGAGATAATGACAGTCAACAAAACTCATAAGGTCCATCCTACTGTCCAGATTAGAATGGCTTCCTCCTATTTTTTCCTTTTCTCTTAGAGGAGTATTGAAATCTCCCATAACAATCCATTCATCATTTTTAAAGAAATTTCTCAAAGAAGATAGCTGCTGCCAAAAGACTTCTCTGCCTTTTTTGGTATTGGGGACATAAATATTAGTCAAAACCCATGAAGTGTTATCCTTCAGATGCCTAAACCTGATACATGCCACATTATCACCTTGATATATAATATCCCTTTTTATAATATCTCCATTCCATATGGTCTCAATGCCCCCAGAAGCACCATTAAAGTCACCCCCACAAGTTATTCCATTTTAAAAAAATCTTAGCTTTTCAACTTTATCCTTGAGCATTTTAGTTTCTTGAATCAAAAAAATATCTGGTCTATTATCCCTAATCATATTCCTAACAATGTCCTTCTTATGGGGATTATTCAGCCCCCTAATATTCCAAGATATAATCTTCATGATTTAACAAAGGATCCTACCTCCAGAATCTGATGGCTTCCATCCACAATGCTCTTTTTGGCCTCTTTAATTCTCTTCTTCTGGTCTGACGACCTACCTGGAGAAGATATAATAGCTCCCATATCTCCATTCTTGCTACTTCTTGTTGCTACTTTTCTGCTTCCTTTCTGCTTGGTAACTCTTTGCCCTTTTTTCCTTTTTTGTCCTCTCCTTGATTTTCTTTCTCATCTTCAATTTCAATTTGTTCCCCCGCTAGTATTTGGCTTAATACTGGGTGATCTCACAAAATTGTGTCCCACTTTTTGGCCAACTTTGACACAGAAATGAACATTCTGAAAAAAAAAACTTTTCTTTCGAACATCTATTGTCGTAAAACCATTAAGAATTTGAAGATGATGTAAACTAGTGACTTTTAGCATTTTTTTTCTAGTTTATAAATATATTTTTTTTTAAAAAATTAGAATTTATTCAAGTATCCATTTTTCCTTCTCCTTCAAAAATTACTTTTGTAAAAAAATAGGATTTTTCAAGAGTGACACTCACTTTGATCAACATAACTTTTTTATAAAACTGATAAGAGCATAATTATTTTGAATTTAGGTTTGTGACACAAATATTTAGGGAATCCATTTGGTTTCATTCAATTTGGTTAAATATTTAATAGTTTATTGTGTTATGAAGTGACATTAATTATAATTTGGGCATAGGTTCACTTTGATCGCTCTAACTCTATCTCTATATATCAAAATTCATTTATTATTTTTTTGATAGAAAGGTAACATAAATACCTATTTCCTAGATATTTTTCATAATTTTTTTCCCCTAATTTACTATTTTTCCAGAAGCATCAAGAAGAGAAGTTGCTAAATGGTTAGACAACCTATGTTTAGTAAAACTTAAAAAGAAAAGTCTCAATAAACTCAATATAGATATAACTCATAATCATTGGGAAGCTTTCTTGGAGTAATATCCTCTTTTATTTGGGTTTTTCAAATGAATTTATTTGATCCCACAAAAATTTAATGTCAAAGCGATTTTTTGTCATCATTTTGATGGGTTCAAAGGAGACTCAATTATAGGTGTGAGTGAGGAGTAGAGGGATTATACCAAAGGGATTTTGATCCAAGAGGATTTTATCTAGCCATTTTGAATTTACTCCTTCAAACGGGACCTCTCAAGGCTTAAATCATCATATTTTCTTAAAAATGTGCAATTTCAGCAAAAATCAGGATGTTCAAAAAAGTGGGACACACTATTGTGGGAGCACCCTAGTGTGGGGTCCCCCCAGTTAGGTATTTCATTTTCATGATTTCTTCCCCCTTTAGGAGTCATTTCCAATTGATTAAGAGTATCTTGAATCACCACCATATCATGTTGTTCATGTTGTTTCTGTTGCTCTGTTGTATTCACTTCCTGAGTGTTGGACTCTGGGCTTCCTACCTATTGTTTATCCTTTTTCTCCCCATTAGGATCTTCCATTTTTTCAACTTCTATATCCACAATTACTGACTCTGTAATCTCCCCCTCTTCCACTTGGGCTTCTTATGTTTCCTCATTTTGTCCTTCATTTTCATTTTTCTCAAGAACCTCATTATTTGTAAGAATAACTGCAATAGGGTTAGCTATCACAATATCTCCCATTCAAGCACTATTTGTCTACGCTTGTGTTATTCCCCTTTGTCTTCTAGATTTTTCACTTAGGTTTAGGATAACATTAAATCTCCTCCGACTATGAATTTTCCTATACCAAATTCTTGGCCTAACTCTGCTTATAGAAAAAAATTTCTTTCAGCTTTGTATCGTCTTAAAATGGAAGCACTTCCATTTTAATAGTGTTTAGCCCTCCTTAGGGGATGTATTTGACTTCCATTACATCATCCCCCATTTCTGCATCATCCCCCCTAATCTACTCCTCCTTATACCACTTTTAGGACTGATTTCTGCATTCTGGTTTGCAGGACTCTGTTTCTAGGATATAGGGACAGGGTCGACCTGCTAGGACAAGGTCAACCTCGACCCTACCCTAGGGCAGGGTTGACCTTGGCCCTGTCCTAGGAAAGGGACAACCTCGACCCTATCCCAGGGTCCCAAACCTAGAATCCCACAATTTCCCGGATGTCGGTCTTTGCAAAAAGTTCTCTCCCGCTTCAGGGTCGTCTATTTCAGGCTCCAAAGCGGGGATTCCTAAATTATATTTAATATAGGTCCTCTTCTAGGGGCATGGGTCTAATTGGAATTTAATCCTCCTATGTCAGCCTCCTTAGAAGATTGTGCCCTAATTTCATATAAAAGGAATCCTTCTCCTCTCATTTTCTCTAAGTCTTCCAAGTGCAAAAAGCTCTAGCCAAGATTTTGTTCAAGCATCCATTGTTCTACATGTT
>MU224975.1:1687428-1717466 GCA_018584345.1 Thuja plicata | reverse complement strand
AACTCTACACTATAAGCCACAAATCTCATCTCCCCTCTCCATGTCCCTCCCTCCCCCTCTCCTAATCTCTCCATCTCTCCCCTCTCCATTTTTCATCTCTCTTTCCCCCTTCTATCCCTCTCTCTCTCTTTATCCAAACCCAAAATCCTAAACCATAATTTCCTTAAACTTTATATAGATTTCTCCCTCTATCCCCCTCTCACTCTTTCCTTATTTCCCTTCTCTCAATCTTCCCCACCTCTCACAACCTCTCTATCCCCATATCTCTTTCTCCAAGCCCCAAACTATAAATTATAGACCATAAAACCTCACCCCATTTATCCATCTCTCACTATCTCCCTCTTTTCCTTCTATATATTTCCCACCTCTCTCTCCCTCTCACCCAAAGGTGTAATACAATATCACGTGCATTCATATTGAGCAGTTTAAAACGTGCCAAAAAGGGGGGAAATTTATTGCCTAAATAGGGGGTAGGAAGGTTTTTTGGGGTGGGGGCTGGGGGTTTGTATAGGAAAATAGGTGTGGGCATATTAGAGGGGGGTGATAAAAAGGGAGTTTGGGGAAAATATATTTTTAGAAATTAGGGGGATTCTTTAGTATGCCACAAATGTACATGCTATGATCTAGATTCACTAAGTGAATCCCCCATTATTCTCTCCCTCTCCCCCCCATTTTCACTCTATCTATCTCTTTAATCTGAAAGTGCTAAAACCTAAAAAAACACCTAATCTATAAACCTTCTCTCCCCTCTATCCCTCCTCTTTTCTCCCCCTTTCCTATTTTCTCTATCTCTCCCCATTTCCCTTTGTGAATCTCTCTTTCTTTGTCTCTCACTTTTTTCCTTTCTACCTCTTATTAAACCCTAATCCATAAGTCCATGGGTATAGAGTTTAGGAACTAGTGTATGGTACAAGGCTTAGGGTTTAAGGTTTAGAGAGAGAAAGAGAGAGAAACTAGGTTTAGGGAGAGAGGGAAAGAGGGATTAATATTTAGGATTTAGGAACTAGTATAGGGTATAAGTATTAGGGTTAAGGGTGGATCATAGAGAGGAATAGAGTGAGAGGAGAGAGGGAAAGGGGGTTTAGGGTTGTTTAGTGTTTAAATTTTGAGAAAGAGGGCTAAGGAATTATTGAATAGGATCTAGGTTTTAGAAACAAGTATATAGGGTTTCTAGATTAGGGTTTAGAGAGAGAGATGGGGGAGAGGGTTAGTGGCTTAGGTGTTATGATATAATGTTTAGATACACTTGTATACATTTTAGGGCTTAGGATTTGGGGTTTAGTGCTTAATGCTTTAAGCATAGAGAGGGATAGAGTGAGGATGAGAGAGGGAAAGGGGGTTTAGATTTTAAAAATAGAAAGAGGGGAGAGGGTTTAGGGATTATGGATTAGGATTTAGGGCTTAGTTTTTTATGGAGAGAGAGAGAGAGAGAGAGAGAGAGAGGGTTTAAGAATTAGTGTATGGTTAATGGCTTAGGTATTTGATATTAGAGAGAGATGGGGGAGAGGTTCAAGGGTTTGGGGATTAGGATTTAAGGTTTATGTACTAGTATATAGGGTTTACCCTTTATAGATTGATGGGTGAGAGGATTTAGGGTTTAGGATTTAAGTTTTATGGCTTTGAGAAAAGATATTGCTAGAGTGAGAGGAGAGATGGAAATAGGATTTAGGGTTTAGAGACAGAGATGGTGTGAGTGTTTAAAAAACATTTTATATGATTTAAGGTGTAGGGGTAAAAATTTAGAGTTTGAGAGAGAGAGATTGATAAAGAAAGGATGTGTTTCTTGCAAGCATAATATATGGCACACGCCCTATAGGGCATACTCCATATAGAGAAAACGTCATATAGGGTGTGTGTCATGCTAGTGCACAAAACATATTGGAGAAGGAAGGCATCATTTTTTCATCCCCTATGGCACACTCCACTTATGGTGTGCATTATATTGGGTTGAATTAAAATAGTAAAAATACCAAGGGACTTGTGATTCAAGAACACTTTTTATGGTTCTTGTCAAGTTCTACGTGTTATCCAAAAAATAATTCATTTCTTGGTGTTGACTTCCTTCATCAACTATTATTATCATATTCCACCACATTTCACCACTATTTTGTTTACTATATGACGTAGAAGATGATAAGTGAAATGTTTTTATCATAAGTGATCATTTGAGATAAGTTTTTCATGTTTTTTTTAGAAATTGAAATGTTAAAATTGAATTTTTCATTTACATTGATAATATGGACTTGTTATTTTTCTAATTTTACTTTTTTTTAAGCTCTCAAGATTGTGATAAAATTTTAAAGTATATACCTTCCCTTGATGAACCCTATTTGAGTAATAGAGATAATCTAGTTTAGAAGGCCAATAATTATCCTAGCAAACATTTTTGCAATTATCTTTTAGGACAGATTTGGAAGAGTGATCTGCCTCCAATTCTTGACTTGAGTCTTATCACCACTTTTAGGGAGAAACTTGATTACTCCTTTATTGATTATTTCTACAAGAGATCCATGTTCAAATGCATCTTCATATAGAGCCAATAATTCCAAACTAACCCATTCAATATTATGTTTGTAGAACTCCGTTGGAAACCAATCAAGCCCTCAAAATTTATCATTAGTCAATGATCTTATGGACTCGTCAATTTCTTCAATGGTAGTGACTTGTTCAAGAGACTTTTCCTCGTCTTTGAAAACTTTTTTTGGGATCAAGTGAAGACATTTATCTAGTGCCTCTTGGTTTCTACTCCCATGTTCTCATGAAAACATATTATTATAGAAGTCATAAAAAGCATCCTTTATATCATCCATATCTTTTGTGAGACCATTATCAACCTAAATTTCATCAATCAACTCTCTTTTTTGTTTGGATCTAATAAGAATAGAGAAATACTATGTGCCCTTATCACCCTCTTTTAACCAGTTCATCTGAGCCTAAATTTTTGTCCCTTAAACTTATAATTCTATAATTTTTTAAGTTATATTTTAGTGATCCTCATCTATTCTTCAATTTGTCTATCATCGTCCATCCTTTCAATAGAGTTAATCTTTGACTAAAATTGAGTCTCAACGCTAGATCTATCTTTATCTTTTTTTTCACCAATCGCCTGAAACATTTTCTTGCAAAATTTGGTGAGAGAATCCCATTGTTTCCTTGGTCCAAGACCTTGATTGCAAAATTTAGAAAGATAGGTGGCCATCCTTATATAACTAAGGGAGTCTTCATCCTCGAGAAGAGAAACATTTAACTTGAAAGGATTTTTATTCTTGGGTCTGATAATTAGAGTGACATTCACATAAATCATAATAGAAGCTAAAATGGGGGAATGATTAGAGATAGTGGCAGGAGAAACCTTCACTAGAAACATCCCATCAGATGTCTGAAATGGAAAAAGGGAGTCAACATCGAATCTGTCAAGCCTGCAATATACTCTTTTCTCCCCTTCTTGATTTTTACACCATTTATACCAAATGTAAGATATGGAACCTTTTTTACTTTTAATTGGATCAAAAATATTAAGTCTCCTTTTAATTTTTTCCCAAAAATAATCCTCATTACCATTCCATGAGTGTATGTTTCCAAAATTCTGGACCAAGGATGATGACCAAAATTCTGTAATAATCATGTTGGACTTTGAAAAGGAATATGAAAGGGTTGAATGGCCTTTTATAATTGGTATGCTCAAAGCCTTTGGTTTCCCACCTTACTTTTGTAACTTTGGATTTCTATATTAATCAAAGACTCTTCAATTGTTATTGATGTTAATGGGGAGCTTTCTCATCCAATTCCTTTGAAATGATCTCTAATTCAAGGTTGTCCAATTGCTCCAACCTTTTTTTTTTTTTTTCAGTTGATGCATTATTTTAAATCCTCAGAGCTTCTAAACATGTGCCATGAGTTAAATGGATTACCCTTCCTAATCATGATGATTTAATCAATGCTCAATTCATTGATGACATAGCTTTGTTCTTGGAACTCTCAGTGTTTGATGAGCTTAAGTATTGGCTCAAATATTTTTTTACTTAGTTATGTTTTCTCTAAATTTTTCCTAGGTTGTATCACTCGTTTGGCTTGATCTTTATGTTATCTATTACATAAATGTTTATTTGCACTCATATCATGTTTATGTTTGAATTCTTTTCCTTTTAATGCTCTATGGTTGAAAGTGCTATCAATTTGGGTATTTCTATTCATTCAATAATTCAATGAATAGCTTGTAAAGGGAGATGTACCTATAAAATTCAGAGGGTTTAATCATGACAGGTTACCCAACTATTGGCAGAAAGTTATAATCCTCATTCTTTAAAGGCACATAGAGGTATTAATTTTATTTACATATAAATTTATTGAGGATAAATATGTTCGCCTACACATTTAATAGATGTGACAACCAAATTTTTAAGCAAACATTACACACATTTGAAGCATTGAATAAATTAAATGATGCTTTTCAGATTAAATAGTTATAAGTGTTAAACTTGTTTTAAAAAAAACTATGAAGAAATGGTTGAAGCTGGTGTGATGAAGAGTTGGGAAACTTACAAGGGAGTTGGTGCGAAGTAGCGGTACAAAGTAGTAGTGAGCCTAAGACTTGCAAGGGATTTGGTATTGCGTATAATCAATAAGTTAAATCCTTACTTATCTGTTGTGGTTTGTTGTAAAATTGATAATGCTTAAGAAGAATAAGGATGAAGTAGTGAAAAATGAAATACTTAAGGTTCCTCCACAATAGGATTTATTGATTTTTCTACTAGATTTTGTAGATTCAGGTACAAATGGTTGGTTTATAGATGAGTTTTTAGAGTGTAGGGATGCAAATTTATCTTATATGGGTAGATCAATTTCTCGGTATTACTATGAAAATAGACATGAAAAGGCACCTAGACTAACCCATGGAATTTGGACTTAGCAAATTTTATTGTGCTAAAGGTTTTTATTGATATTGATTTAATTAATAGGTTGGCCAAGAATTATAAACCAGACACTAGGATGGTGAGAAAAATTGATGGCACCCTACTACTGGTCATTTCCAAGTCTTGCATAGAATAGTATTTTGGATTGAATAAACAAGCACTCACCAAGGTTGACATAGAGAAATACCCAATTGAATATGAACAAATGGAGAAGAGCATGGGATTTAGACAAGTTGCATACTTCATTAGAAGAGGAGAAAGTAATTGGTTAGTGAATCTGAGTAATAAGGGGCCATATCCTACAAAGGATTTTATGGATTTTTTCCAAAATACATATTAAGGTTGGGAATAATAATGTGGGGAAGATCACAAGTCAAAAATTCCCATAGACTTGATTTATATGTCTAGGAGTATCCAAAACCCTAACCTTTGCATTGAATTTTATTTGGCCTCTGAAATTGAAAGAATCCTGCATAAGAAGTTAGTTCAATGGAGGACTTGCAGGAAATTAAAAAATTATTAGATTTGTTATGTCACATAATTCTATTTTAGAATACTATTGTTCTCAACCACTCAATTAAATTAACTATGTTAGAAGGAAAAGGAACTAGGCTCCTAGTACAACTATGGTGTAGAACTTTTGGCATGTGAGATCAATGAGGATTGCAATTATAATATTTTTCATGATACTTTTTATTGTGTGGATACTAAGATTTGTTGGGTAGAAGCAAGAAAGGATCCCACCCAGGATAAGGGTTATCTTAAGGCCATTAGAATGTTATCAAGTGATAAAGTATTTTTACATAATTTTGCAGATTGCATTTGCAAAGAAGATCACACATTGATAAGGGCTTATGGGTGCATGCAAAGACCACATGAATTGCCAATCTATATATTTGAGATGGTTGCATTTCTATAATTTTTCTTGCAAATATTATGGTTCAAGAAAGAGGTAAATGGACCTAGGAAGAAAGGAACATTCATGCCTCTTGTGGTCAGATTCGTAGGTTTACAACTTGTTCTAGTATGTTAGAGAAACTACAAGATTACTTGAAGAAATTGAATCATCTTGAGAGTGAAATTGTATTAATAATGTTGATGTTTCGCAAAAATAGAAAAATTAATGGAGTTTATTGATGAATTTAGAAGAACAGAGGAAGAAAAAGTGGCAACCTCAATTCCATGATGACCAGAATAATGAAGTTTTCAAGATAGAGTTATTGTTGATGAAAATTATTCAATTGTGTATTGTCATTGATGTTTACACAAGTATAGTGATGTTTACATGTAAATTTCTAATCCTATCTGAGAAAAGTCAATGTCTGCAGAGCTCTCTCAGGAATTAAAGATGACCAAAGTGTTTTTTAGTTCTAACTGAGTTCACTCAGGCATTATAGTGTTGGTCGGGGGTTGAAGAATTTTATTATTGACCGAGAAAAATAATTAGTGTCAGTCGACTAAGAGTGGATTATATGTTATGGATAATCAGTTATATGCAGCCAACAAACATGAGTTTTATTATTTATTTGGAAGGATATCAAGGCCAACTTGACAAGGCTTAACATATATATGTAAGGTCAAGTTTGGACTGAAAAATGAGATAGTGTGTGATAATTGTGAAGTGTGATATGAAGACTGAAGGCAAAATCAGATGTGATTCTGATTGAGGATAGAATATAGAGGACTGCAATAGAATATTCAATTAGTGAGGATCAAGTACTTAATCTAGAACAAAAATATGAATCAACAAAGACAGTTTCCTATCAAAATATGTCAATCCATTGTTACTTTCTAACAATTGTAACAATGATTAAAATCTCTTAACAGAGTAGACTTAACAGTCTTTTGCAAATCCTCTAACAAGGTGACATTTCTACATTGAAGTGTTTGAAGACCTCTCACAAGGCCACTCCTTACAGGGTGATTAAATCCTCTAACCAAGTCACACCTAATAGTGTGTTATTGTAACCTTTAAGAGGGTTGACTCCTAGCAGGGCTCACTTCAGAAGAGTGAAAAATAGTGACTAGCTGCTCTTGGTGGTTTTTCCCATATTGAGTTTCCACGTTAAATATCGGTGTTATCTATGTACATTTCATTTTATTTATGGTTTATGTTTCTTCAATTAATTACTAAAGATAATCATAGCTAATATCTTAAGATCTGCTATGTTAACCGAGTGATGGTGAAATATCAATGTTAACCGAGCAACAGTAACTGATTTGTTTAAGACGTCTAAGGGACTTGGATTTGTTTTTTTGGTAACTGATTCACCCCTCCCCTCTTAGATACTCAACTCATTTCCAACAGTTATGTATTAAGGATTTTGAAAATTTGTATGGAAAATCTTCTCAAAGTACACTACAAGGGGTTAAGCTTCCTCCTAAAATGCCCAGAAAATTTATAATCCATGATTAAAACTCATATTCCCCTACTTTTAAGAAACAAAGACAAATGAATTCATTCTAATTGTTCCCTATGAATACTCTAAAGAAGAGGGAGATACAGAGGAGACCAAAAATATATTGAAAACTTTGAAAGGTGATGAAGAAGTAGATCAGTCATCTTCTACTTCTATATTTTAGGAAGAAGTACATGGGTATAATTCTCAACTTCTAGATGAAGAAGAACCCATTGACATCACTGATGAAAGGGAAGCCATTTCCATGAGGTTTGTTGATGATGAAAATTTTATTCATACACAAGAATTTAAAGATTTCATGATGTGGGTAAAAATGAAATACTTTGAAGAACATAAGCAACTTAGGTTAATGGGTGTTTAAGAATCAAGGCATGAAGAATTTTTTAATAAAATTTTTAAAGAGATGAACTTAGATGAGGTGAATTGCACTCTAGAAGAGGCCGGGGAGATAGTACAAAAAAGTGACATGTTGCTAGTTCCAGGTCTTTCTCTAAAACAAATATTCTTACTTGATAAAATAAGAAAACAAGATGATCCTACTCTTATGAAAGAGTTTGACACTGAAGAGAAAATTGTTGGGTTAGGATACAACCCTAAAATAGAGATTCTGACTACTTGGGTTAGTTATAAAGGAGGTTACAAGCCTAAGCTAATTGATATCACTAAAGGTGCTAATGGTATAAAAATTATGCACACTATGGACGATAGACACCCACTAGTTTTTGCAATGGAGTTGATGCATAGATAAATATTTAAAAAGGACCAAGTTAAAATTTGGAAGAAAAGCTTAAGCACTCATAGATTAGGGAAACAAAGATGAACAAGGAGATAAATGAGTTATATCTTAAGATTGTTACAAAGAATAAAGAATTTCAAAAATTGAAAATTGGTAGTCAAAGTGGAGCTCTGATAATTCATAAAGATGCTCCTTCAGTTCCCACTATTATTCCAGTGGATGTTGTTTCCCAGGAAAGGGTTAAAGGGATTATGGAAGAAAGGATAATGCAAGAAGTTCTGAAACATGTTTTCAATGCACATGAACATGTGTTGTCTTTTAGGGTTAATTTGGTTATTAGTAAATGTGATGATGTCTATAATGGTTATCATTCTCTGGTTGGTATGTTAGAAACTTTAAAGAAGAATAAACCGCAACTAGAAGATCTTTCTAGGAGATGTAATCCATTTCACTTTAAACTTGTTAGGTTTTGTGAAGTGAAACAAAGAGACCCAAATGCTCCTACTGAGATTAAATAAATTGAAGAGACCATTGATACTATTGTCAAAGAATTTAATTATATTGAGAAGGAAGAGGAAAGAATAGAAGAGACATTGTCTTCTTTTAACACTGTTAAACATTGGACAATCCAATAATTTGTTGATAAGGAAGGCCGAGTGAAAAATATAGAGGAATGGAAGATTGAGTATAAGGACATAGTCCCCAAAATTATTTCTCACTTGAAGGAGCATAAAGAGTTCACTATGTCAAAATTTAATATATTTCTGGATAGGGTTGTTGTACTCAAGAAGAGGTTTTCAAAGTTCATTATTGAGGTTTGTGCTATCACAGGGAAAAGGTGGAAGGATTACTTACTCAATATGCTAGATGTTCTACACTAACAGTGGCTTACCAACGCGCAAATTTAAGAATGCTTGAAGGATTATTTGAAGCTAGTGAAGTCATCAACCAGAGATACAAAGAAAGCATCTAAGGAAGATGAGATCATAGTCAAGTAAATCTACCTGACTAATGGGCATGTGCCACATAATTATTTAGTTGTTTCTTTTTGTTTAATTGTAACACATCTATTTTAGTTGTTAGTTTAGTTTAGATAATTTAATTATGAAATAGAATGAATGTAAATGGTCTGAACCTTGTTGCTTCTCCTATTTTTCTACAAAGGCTAAATCAAGACGGTAATAGAATAGTTAGAATATCATAACTGAAATAGAAACTCAATTGTACCTTTATTTTTGAATCAATACAAAGATCTGACTTTTTCTATCCAAAATTGTGATATGATTTATTTACCTTCTTATTTGATTTATCCTCTCTAATTATTGATTGATAAATACAATTGCCATCTTTAATACTTATTTAGAAATATTGATTTTCCTTCACATTGATCTAATTATCAAAAGGCATCTGCGAATTTATTGATCTCGTGTCTTTTGTCTAGTTGGCTATGTAAAAGAGGAATTAAAATCCATTGGTTTTGTATTCTTCAAATATCAAAAAATTTTATAAATTATATCAATTTCATTTTCATTTTAAGAAAGTAGGAGATATCATAAGAATTTGTAAGATTGAATCAAATAAGTGTAGGAGTAAGGTAGTTGAAGAAGATGTTTGATAATAATCTTGAGTGATCAACAAATAAATATTTTATTTTATTCATATGTCATTTTGAAATAAAGATTAGAGTAATAAAAAGATAACAAATCATCTTCTATAATAATCTCTAACTTTTAAGGTACAATTGGAGAATAGGCCTACCCGCCTTGGTCTCGTAGAGCCAAAAGTGTAGGGGATTCTAATCATTTTTTCATTGATTTTGTCAATTGGCTTCATTTGGAAAGTTTGAAGATAAAGCCTGGGATCCTTTTAGAATTTTCCAATCTATTTATTTGGGAACCAATAGTACCTTAGCATTTCCTTCACCTATTATGTTTCTCAACATCATGTAATATTAGTCTCTTACTTCATCAATGGCTCTTTGTTTTGCATGGCACTATACTTTAATTTTCAATTCTTCATTTTGAGCAGCATAATAGGTCTTTTCCCTTGTCCTTCTACTTGGGGGGGATAAGGTTCCACTTTTTTAATTCATTCCCACTCTTTAAAAATAGGACATGTAAAAAAACTTATTCAATGGGAACCGAGTGGTTGTCTCATGTAAAAGATCACTACTCAAACAGACCCAATCCAAGTAATTTGACCCCCTAAGAATTGGTTGAACAAAGAAAAACATCCACTCATCTAGGTTTAGGGAATCTTCATCACCTATAAGCCTTCATAACATCACAACAATGTTAGAAATTTCTGATTTAATAAAACTCTCATATATTGTAAGAGGTAACTTGCATTGTCCTGTCTTTGGGGGTGAAAACCATTCCATAGAAATTATATTCTTGTAAATTATCTTTTTTCTATTAAACTAGAATAATGATAACATGAAATTCCATTGGGCCTATTGACCACTTTTAGGGAGATGGAAGGAGCTTTCAATAGTCACTCAGCCTAGATTGACTACAACTTGACCATCATGTGTTTTGATTGTCCTTGTATTGGGATCATAAATATTTATACATTTCATTACCAACTCCATTAACCATACAGCTACCACTAATCTTGTCATTTTAATTAATCCACTCTCTGCCAATTTTCTATGATACTATGTTTCTTAGGATATTTTACCCTTCCCCAAAATTCATTGAAATCCACATAGATCAATTTTGTATTTCCTATTTTGCCACATATGTATTCTAAACCATTAATATGATCACACCCTAAGTGCTTAAATTTCATGTTTCTACACCCTCCTTTACATTTGCAATTGAAAGACATTAAATTACATTGCAGTGCACAAACCTTACCAATTTCACTCAAAATGCCTCTATAAAAAATTGTCGAATTTCCCCAAAGTCACCTGCATGAAAAAATTGTGTGCCCTACCTTTTTGTGTTTTTTAACTGGTGACGGATTCCAAATACTATCAAAAAGTAATTAACATTATCCTTTCCTGCATTTTCACTTCTCCAAAATTACTACACAATTTACCATATCAAATAATAAATATTTATTGTTCTCTCCATATTTTTAAATTAACCCCCCTAATCGATAGATTTTTGATAAAATATAAATATTTAAAAATCGTGCAAACATTTTTGAAATGCATCCAAAAGATGTGGCCCATGGCACACCTAAAATACGATAATTATTACCGTCTATGTTGATCTATCCTTCAAAATTGAAAATTTTTCTATATTAACAAATATATTTGCTAAACAAATTTCTAAATTAATGTAAATAAATCATCGACATGCCACACCAAACATAACCTACTTATTACGGTCCTAGATGTTGGACTATCCCTCAAAGATTTAACTTTCTCTTTGTTGACAAATATGTTTGCTAAACAACATTGTAAATTATCTTATTAGATGACCTATGCCATGAATGAATTTAATTATTACCCTCAACATCAAACTATCTATCAAAATTATAACTTTTAAAATTGTCCAATTACACAACCTATGCAAAACCACTCATCCTATATTTCTCGTAGGTCAACATTCGCTACATTGACAATCTTTCAAATTGTCTGATTACTTAACAAAACTTTCTAAATTCATCACTTACATGACTTTCATTATTTTCGCATTTCACACAGAACATATCGTACATTTGCTAGTCTTATACTATTTCATGTTGATATCTCTATTTCACTTTTTTTTCAATTGTGCCTACAATATTGTTTCTTTTCTTACTAAAGGTTGTTCCTAGATAACAAATATAATTTTTATACTTTTTTATTAAGATAAAATAGATTTTAAAGAAATTCTGAATTTTTTTAACAAGTTACACAATTTAACAAAATCTAGAATCCTCAAACAAACAACTCCACAACCAGCTAGTAACCTTGCAAACATCTAAAAACATCACTTAATTTACTTTTAAACTTTTTTTATATTTGATTAGGGTGGGAAAAAATTGAAGACTTTTGTGAAAAAAAAAGGATGTTGTCCGTCTAGAACCAAATAAAGGAAACCAACTTAACAACTGGTGGCATCATAGTGATATCTTTCTAAACATGCGATATCAACCCAATTTCACTGTAAGGAAGAGGACTTAGCAGAAAAGGCCCTCTGTAGAACCTAGAATGATACATATGCTTAATTATAAATACAAATCAAATCCAATGCATCAAATGTAGGGTTTTCTACACATGAACATATTAATTAATATATATTATTTACAAACAAAAGTTTGTCTGTTAAATGTAGGTTTCTTAATGTGTTTTCTTTTCTTTAAAAAACAAACAAAATTATATTATATTTTATGGTATTTTAAATCACCAAAGTCTCTAAAAACATTGATCATTGATGAGCTATTGTACCTAGAAATGTCCTAAACCTTTACCCCTTTTTTGTCTGTCCTATCTCAAACATTAAAAAAAAATGATACCTTCAAGGACTAAAACTTCAACACTAATATTCATCTAAACAATTGTGCAAAAAAAACAATAGCAAAAAGAAAACTCAGTTGCAACCAAAACATTAAAGATATTACTTGATGAAATGGTATGTTTTCATATTACACATAATGGGTTTGTTGAAAAGACTTTAGAAACTTTTTAGAAAATTTAATTATCGATTGCAAGGCCTATTCTACAACCTTCCCTATTTGTATTGAACTGGGGACTTTGAGATGTTGTCAATGCAACAATACAGGTAACCATGTTCACGAAACAGTCTACTTAACAGAATGGCTCAAAGAAAAGTACTCTCATGATTTTCATGGTTGCAAGATAAAAACCAAATGGATTGTTAAAAGGGTTTTTGATACATTCATGAAAGTTTAATTGGCTAAGCAAGCCAGACTCACCTCATATGCAAGGCATGTAGAGTTATGGGTTTGTTAAAATGGGTATTGAAACTTGCAAGTACATGCAAATGAGTGAGTGTAATGCTAGATTCTTTTCTCGTGTGCTCCCGACCTGAGTTGTTGGATGGATTACCTCAAACTAACATTGTTTCATGGGATGCCATGATGACATGGATTGTTCAAATGGATTTACGAAAAGGATTCAGAAACTTCCAAGTAATGGAGAATTTTTTTTGATGCAATGAATCATAAGAGTTATGGCTTAAATGTTTGAATAATATAGTTCCTTTAAAAACTAGAAACTTCTTAGGAAGAGGGTTAAAATTTATTCATACCAAACTGTTAATGTTTGTAGCTTCATTCGTATGATCATTAGAATACATATAATATATGTTGATTAATAATAATATAATATATATGATATATTATTATTAATCATATGAAATTTAATATTTAATATTAAATTATTATATTATTCTTAATTAAGAATTGATTGAAGAAACATTATAAGATTGATTAAATTAAAATTAATGGGAAGAGGCATGTCCTTTATTATAAATAATAATGAATGGGCATGTCCCATGAAGGGACATGTCTCTTCTAGCCTTCATTCCCAATATAAATGAAAGAGAAATTGTTGCATTTCGAAAACACATACAACATAGAGTGCTATTACATTTGCAGCTATCCTAAAACTTAAAATGGTATTAGACCCACCGTTGGATTGTGCTAAATTTAGGATATGTTGATGAAAACCTAATTTAAGATAATCGCATAGAAGTGATTAGAGAGAAAGTCTTGGATTGAAAAGTTATGACAGAATGTATACGAGTCTATGTGAAATTCCTGAAAGCGACTTTCATTAAAGAGATATATTAATTTGTTATGATTGTGGTCAAGCATTAACAAAGAAGTATGCATTCAAGGAAGGGTGTCTCTTTCTAGAAAAAAAGAATCAATTATAGAGTGTCACCTCGCTTGGATAAATCAAGTCATAAGAAGACATGAGAATTGTTCAACGATATAAGAGTGGGAATTGTAAATTGTGGGAGGAGAATATTAACCAATGTTACATTTCCATTTGAACCATCCTTAGTGGGGAGATAATTAAAAGGGGGGATGTCTCTCAAATAATTTGAGAAGGTTTTTTATGATTTGATGTATATGGACCTTCATTGAAGCAACTTGTGTCAAGGATATTGATGCACAGATATGTATTTATTATCCTTGAGTATTACATTTATCTACTCATTATAGTCTCTCGATCATTTGTATTTCAATACGTAATATAAGAGCTATTTGCCTTGACTTTTTCCAGAAATGGTGTTGTAGGAAAAGGAAGATTGATATTAGATTCAAAGGGAGGCTGACTCTTGAGAGGTAACTTTGGATGACGAGCTAAGAATATTGATATCAGACTCAGAGGGAGGCTAGCAGTTCATTTTAAGCAACCTTGGATGAAAAGATAAATAGATTGATATGTTCTCAATGAGTTCTTCTCTATGAGAGAAGTTCTAGGTGAAATCCCTTGTTTCCACCCTATACGCTGAGGCATGGTGGATTTCATGTGTGACTCTATGTTTTTAATGGTTCTTCCGCCTGTGTACATCATGAGGAAGTGACAACTTCCAAGTGATTATCACTTGTATTTATTAAAGTTATTAGAAGGTGATGATCTTACAATAACTTGATCTTCTATTGTGATAGACATCTTATGATGGTTGAAACAGATCATGATAGATGATATCTTGCATGGTGGATTAAGTTCATTAAACAAACCATCACCTTGTATTTTGATAGACATCTTATGATGGCTGAAACAGATCATGATAGATGATATCTTGCATGGTGAATTGAGTTCCTTAAACATGTCATGATCTTCTATTGTGATAGGCATCTTGTGATGGTTGAAACAGATAATGATAGATGATAAATGTTCCTATGGTAAGTATTATTGAGGGTACATGTGCACATTACTCATAGGATATTTTTGAGTTATGGTGAATATCATGAGACTTGATATTCTTGGTCATCCCATATCTCTGATATCATATTGAGGTGATATCTAAAATAATTTTTGAGTTACAGTGAATATCATGAGACTTGGTATTCTTGGCCAAACCATATCAATGATATCATATTGAGGTGATATATAAAATAATTTTTGAGTTATGATGAATATCATGAGATTGGATATTCTTGGTAAGGCCATATCTCTGATATCATATTGAGGTGATATCTAAAATATTTTTTGAGTTATGGTGAATATAATGAGACTTGATATTCTTGGTCAGACCTTATGTCTGATATCGTATTGAGGTGATATCTAAAATACTTCTTGATTTATGGTGAATATCATGAGACTTGATATTCTTATTTAGACCATATCTCTTAATATCACGATGAAGCGTGATATCTTGTATCTTAAAAGTAATGGATCTATTATGAATTACATTTTGATTAATTTTATCTTCCCTAGCTAAGAGGGAGTGTTGATGTTTTGTGTAGCTATGGTGAGGGTGATAATTTTTTACACAAGTGACGACTACACATTTTGTTTTATCATCCTCCCTCGCTAAGAGGGAGTGTTAATGTTTGTTGTAGCTTCAGTCCTATTATCATTAGAATACATATAATATATGTTGATTAATAATAATATATCATGATCACAGATTCATTTTCACAGATTCATTTTTATGTGAAATGTAGAATACAGTAATTTTCCTTGTAATTTATGAAACTCTAGGCCTTTTCAAAATGTACTGACATAAACTCACATAATAATATTATCATAGATGGTGTGCTTAAAATTCTGATGATTCTTAACATTTTATTTTGGTCCTGTGCTGACAATGTTTTTCTGTTGTTAATCTGGTTCTATTGTTGATCGCCTTTTTCCTGGTTTGTAAAAGGATATCACCTTGGTTTTTCTGCACTACTTTATCAAAAACATTCATTATATCTAAATGAATTTATCTCTCATGAAATTTTTACTATTACAGTCATCAAATTTTCATAGTTAATGAAATTTCTTGTTTGCAATTTTTTAATTCAATTATTTGTAAATATTTTCATCAACATTTCAGATCACATTCCTTAATTTATTATTAGAATAATAGAGTATAAAGAACAACTTATGTAGTAAGATCATTGATCAAGGCCTCACTCCACAATCAATGATCTTAATACCTCATCTTCTTTATATGTTCATTATCATCCTAATGATAAATTAGAAGGGCAACCTAAAACTTTTATGCAAAAATATAATCCAAAAATCCCAAACAACAAATATCACTATTAATCATGTCACTTATCACTTGCATTCTTTTATAATAAAAAAATAAAGTAGAGAAAGGTTATTCCTTCCCACAAATCTTGTTGTCAATTATGTTGTAAGATATCAAAGATTACTATATTTAAATTCCCCTATATACTCAATCAATGTCATTAATAACATACAAAAAAATGTAATAACATTATACTCAATATCTACATTATAACCACATTATAGAATATTCATAGATGTATTATAGGAAGTCACTAGGTGGCCTTACAAACCTCTCCTTCCATTAGAGGTCATGCCCTCCTCAAGGATGTCAATGTGGTAAGAAGCATAATAACCATAGACACAACTCTTAATAGTCAACCTTCTACACAAAGAGCTTATGAACATAGTACTCATAAATGGTCTCCAACATCCTTCAACATCTTTTCAACCCTATAGGTAGACTAAAAGTGGCATGTTTCCTCATCTTACCTTTGTAGGATGATGCAGGAGCTTCACAAGGTCATAACTTTTGACTCAGATGTGGGTTTTGGCTAAAATTTTACAGGCAGATTCATGAAGAAGGGTTAATGGAAATTCCAACCTAGCTAGCTCTATTGGTGGCCATTTCAACCTTTTTTCAGGAGCCTAAAATTTCATCTTGACCTCCAAAATTGGCTTTTTCTATTTCTTTCCAATTTTTTGAGTTTTGCTTTTTGTAATAAATCTGAAATCATTTTTCTGATTCTGTGGGTTAGTTGGCAATTCATCTTGCCTTAGTTGGGAGATTTTCTTGGGAAAAATTGGGACTCATAGGATGAGTTTTCAAAATTACCAAAAAATGAAAAAATCTATTTTTTGTGAAAATCTGCCAAATATGGTCATTTTCAGAATTGTAATAAGTAGGAGTTTTATTTCATTGTAGAGGCAGAGTAAGTTGGAGAACTTAATGAAGAATTTGAATTCTGTAACATTTTTGTTGTGTACCTTCTGAGTAATTTCTCTTAAGGGTTTTTGGGCTACATCATTTGGTATCAGAGCGGGATGATCATTGTAAGAGGTAGAGGTCTTACCCAAACGCAGAGAGATATGATAAGCTTGCAAAGACAAGTATTAGAACTCACAAACCGATTGGAAAACCATGGATTACAAAGAGAAGAAGAAGAAGAATTAGATGGAGAGGCGAACCAAGGAGTTGAAGGAATAGAAGAAGGACGAGAAGAAGCAGTGAGTTTCAAAGAGAGGCTGCTCAAAGTCTTGGAGGGAAAAAATGAAGCGATCAAGGTTGATGTTTTAGACTATTCAGGTAGTCTTAAGCCAGAGGAAGTGATAGATTTGTTAAACGAGATGGAGAAGTTTTTTGAATGGAAGTCTATGATAGAAGAAAAGAAGATGAGGTTTTCATGCACAAAGTTAAAGGGACATGCGATGATCTAGTGGGATCATCTCGAAAATGAAAGAACAAAGAAAGGGAAGGATAAAATCAAGAAATGGAGAAAAATGGCGAAAAAGATGAGAGAAAAAATCTTACCGGTGGATTATGCTCAAACACTCTTTCGAAGGTTTCAGAATTTGAAACAGAACTTGTCTTCTATGCAAGATTATACAGATGAATTTTATAAGTTGTCCATCTGTATAGAACATTAAGAAAGTAATGAACAGATGGCTTCAAGGTATTTAAATGGTTTGAAATACACTATTCTGGATGAGCTAAGTATGCATCAGATCAACTGTATGGAGGATGCCTATCAGTTGGCTCTAAAGGCTGAAGAAAAAGAAATTAGGTAGTACAATCAGGGGAATAGAGGAGGACGAAGAGGTACATCAACTCCATTTTGAGGAGGATCAAATTTCAGTCAAGGGAGTGAGAAACAAGAAGAAACTCATTCGAATCCATGGAATCAACAAAGAGGAAGGGGGTTTCAATGTGGAAGAGGCTATGGTAATGGGAGAGGATGGGAAGGCCAGAGAAGACCATTCACTTGTTTTAGATGTGGAGAAGAAGGAAATAGGGCCTTCGAGTGTTCCAATTTTAACATGCAAGATGGAAATCAAGGAGGGCCACCGAGAGTGAACCTAGCCCCAGTTGACAATGAAGGTTCAGAACAAGAAGTGTCTCCAGATATCAGAGAAAGTCTCATGATGAGGAGGACAATGATTATTCTAGAAAAGGAAGATATAGAGGAGAAAGGTGTTGATGATTCATGGCTTAGAACTAGCATATTTTGAACAAGGTGTACCTCAGGTGAAAAGGTATGTCAAGTAATTGTTGATGGAGGCAGTTGTGAGAACATGGTTTCTAAAGAAATGGTGGAGAAACTAAATCTCCAGTGTGAAAAGCACCCTCATCCCTATCGGGTAGCATGGTTCAAAAAGGGAAATGAAGTTACAGTAGATAAGAGGTGCCCTATTAAATTTTCCATAGGAAAGGTCTACACGGATGAGTTATGGTGTGATGTGATTCTAATGGATGCATGCCATGTCCTATTAGGTCACCCTTAGCAGTATGATAGAAAGATTAATCATAATGGAGAGAAGAATACTTACACCTTATGGAAGGATGGATCTAAGGTAATCTTGTTACCTCTCAAGAATGAAGGAAAATTTGAAAGCATGCTATTTGAAAAGGAGATTGTCAAGGAGATGAAAGTAATAGGGTGTTGTTACGCATTGGCAGTGCAAAGAGGGAAAGAGGAGGACATGAAAATACTACCAGAAGTAGCCGCGGTGATGGAAGAGTATTCAGATGTCATTCTAGAGGAACTACCTAATAGGATCCCCAAAAATGAGATATCCAACATCATATTGATCTTATCCCAGGAGCAAGTCTTCCCAATCAAGTGGCTTAAAGAATGAATCCGACACAACATTTCAGAACTGAACAAATAGGTAACTGAGCTCATACATAAAGGGTTAGTGCAGGAAAGCATGATCCCCAATGTTGTACCAGCATTACTAACCCCAAAGAAGGATGGAACATGGAGGATGTGCACAGACAGTCAATCAATCAATAGGATAACCATCAGGTATCATTTTCCTATCCCTCATTTAGATGATATGATGGATGTTCTTAATGGAGCAACACATTTCACTAAGATTGATCTGCGAAGTGGGTACCACCAAATCCGCAACCGAGAAGGGGATGAATGGAAAACTACTTTCAAAATTAGGGATAGTTTGTATGAATGGAAGGTTATGCCTTTTGGTTTGTCAAATGCACCTAGCACTTTTATGAGACTCATGAACACTGTGTTGCATCCCTACATTGGAAAGTTTATAGTAGTTTATTTTCATGATATACTGATTTTTAGTAAGGGAACGGAAGAACATCTGCAACACTTGAGGATCATATTAGGGGTATTAAGAAGAGAGAAACTCTATGCTAATTTGAAGAAGTTTAGGTTCATGCAAGCAAGCCTTTTTTTTGGGGATTTGTCATTTCTGCAAATGGTATCAGCATGGATCCAGAGAAAGTTTGAGCCATTCTTGAATGGCGTAGTCCATGTAGTATCACTAAGGTGAGAATATTTCATGGGTTGGCCACTTTCTATAGGAATCATTCATAATTTCAGCAACATTGTAGCACCTATGACAAATTGCACTAAGGGTCAAGAGTTTTCATGGACCAAAGAGGCTGAAGACATTTTCCATTATCTAAAGAAGAGGGTCACTAAAGCTCCTATATTGGCCTTACCAGATTTTGATAAAGTGTATGAAGTGGACTGTGATGCCTCACATGTGGGCATTGGTGCTGTACTCAACCAAGAAGGTAAGACCATTTCTTTTTTTAGTGAAAAACTAAATGATGTGCAAAAGAAATATTCTACATATGATATAGAGTTCCATGCAATTGTGCAAGCTCTGAGACATTGGAAGCATTATTTGGTACCAAAAGAATTTGTGTTGTTTACAGACCATATTGCTCTAAAATATCTAAACATACAGAAGAAATTGAACACTAGACATGCAAAATGGGTCTCTTTCCTCCAAGGGTTCACTTTTGTTCTGAAGCATAAATCAGGGAAACAGAATCAAGTTACAGATGCCTTAAGCAGGCGTATTGTTCTTTTGACTATCATGGAAACACAAGTAGTTGTCTTTGATGCAATCAAGGACTTGTATGAATCTGATAGTGACTTTTGGGAAGTTGTTGATTAGGTTAAGAATCCAGTACCTGGGCACAAAGACACTATTCAAGGTGAGTATCTTATGCAAGATGGTTATTTATTCAAGGGAAAATAGTTGTGCGTTCCTGTAGGCTCAATGAGGGAAAATATTATTAGAGAATCTCATAGCAGTGGTATAGTTGGGCATTTTGGGAAGGATAAAATAATAGCCTTGGTAGTAGATAAGTACTACTGGCCAAAGATGAAGAGAGATATCACCAAGTTTGTGGAAAGGTGCCAAATTTGTCAAGTAGCCAAAGGGCACTCCCAGAAGACTAGTTTGTACATGTCATTGCCAGTACCTATGATAGCTAAATGTGGGCCTCTAATTTATCCATACACTTCAACATGGTCATTGCTCTTCAATCACATACAAAAATGAATATAGATTAATTCATCATGCATGTGTGAATGAATCGACCTGTTGCCTCCTAGTAGGCAGGAGTATGAGCTTGCTCTCAGATCATCACAAGCTCAGTGACTACACCGAAGACCAAAATGAAGGATTTAAAAACTATGTTAAATGATCTAAGATAATTATGCAGATGCAGTTAATCCAAAGCTAATTAAGATTTGGTTTTATAGCACCAATTGAAGTGTGTAAGATTGATTTTAAAACACCAATTGAAATATGCTATAAGATTAGATTTGCATGATTAACATAAAAGTAAACAACAAAAAAAGATATGGTAAGAATGCAAGAAAGCTAAGATGCAAATGCAATATAATAACTTTAGATAAAAGATTAGGATCCTTTGTGAAGGAAAAGAGTTTCTCTTTTATAGAAATCTCTCTCGAATCGACGGTCGAGATCGAAAAAAAAAAGTGGCTCAGATTCGATTGAAGAAGCAAAATCCATGTGCAAGTGATTCGATTGGTCGAGAGAGTCATTTATCAGAACTGACTGATCAGTTATTTTGGAAACTTCCAAAATCAGTTCACAGTTAACTGAAATGTTTCCAAAATGATAAACAGTGGAGAATCAGTTAACTGAGTGGAACTGGATTGTTTCCATTTTGATAAATCAGTTAACTGAATTTGATGATGTCATATGCATTTTTAATAAATTAATTGATTTTGGATGCATATTTATATTTTTATAATTAATTTAATTCCTTTTTTATTTAATTGACAATTTTGTAATTTTTACTTAATTAATATGTCATAATATCAATTAAATAATTAACATAATGTTTATTTTCCAATGTAATGTGATTTTAGGAATTAATTAATTAATCAAGTAAGGCGATTGATTATAACCTAGGGTTTAGGTCAGATCAGTTTGAATGTGATGAATTGCCTGTTTGATTGAGGACTTAGGTTTAATCAAGATTAGGGTTTCTTGATTAATTGTTGAGATTGGGGGTCTAGGGTCTAGGTGACAATTTTTAGGTGATTACATTTGCCCTGTTTGAATTGATGTGCAATTACCACATTGATTCAAAGACTTGTTAGTGAGGAGACCCAAAATAGTTTGATTTAAAGCGATGAAACCATTCTTTTGAAGAAGAAGACCGACTTTGAGCTTGATTGGACGAAGATCGATCAAAAGATATAAAACAAAATGCTCGGTTTGATTTGAAGTGATGAAACTAAACATCTGTCTGGAACTCTTAAACCTTTTTGATTGGTTTGAATGCATAACTAGTTTGATTTGAAGCGATGAAACTGGTGACCATTAAGAGATTTGATTAGCAAGAAAATTGACTTAATTTGAAGTGATGAAGCCAATTTGATTAATGTATCTGGTTTCAATAATGAATAGCCTGTATAAGACCGATCTTGTCTGGTTTTGAGTGTAGTCACCACTGTATAAGATCATTGATTAGGTTGCCTTTAATTTAAGATGATCTCAACTTGATTTGATGCGATGAAGTTGAGATGCCCCAAGTGATGGGGTTTTGATTGAGGATGTGATCACTGGAATGTTGATGTCCTGATCCTGCCTCCTCAGGAGTGAAATTGAAATATGGCTAGGTGCCCCAGTGATGAGAAGAAATTTTATTGTTTAGATAATTTAGGAAGAAGCTCATCTGATTAGAAAGAGGTCCCACGTGTTTAGGACAAAATCTATACTTGATGAGAGGTCTTATTGACCTAGATTGATCAAAAGTAAGATACATGGATTGATGAGAAGAAAAGCATGAGAGATTTCTATTGGTTGTGCGAGTGGTCAAATTTAGATTTTGATTTTGATCCCGAAAATAGAATCAGGATAGTTGATTTAGCAAGGGGTGTCATGACCACTTGACGATGAGAAGATTGATCAATTAGAATCTCAGATCCTTCACATTAGGGAGAGATAAAGTTATTATGTTGATTTCAACACTATGCAGATGCAGATGCAGATGTAGATGCAAGACTTAACATGAATGCAACCTAAGGTGTAGTCACTGAGCTTTAGCATTTGAAAATTTTCATCATTAAGCATTTTTTGGAACATCAGAGTCAATACAATCCTTAATGGTGCCACTGCAACCATAAGAATATGAATATGACTTTCATCAGATAAGATATGGGAAACTAATGTAAGCAACGAGGCACAATAGCTGAGATGACCTGAAAATTATTTCCAGTTGATGTTGCAAAGGTACACCAGTATCGAGGAATTCAAAGCCAAGATAACCATGAGTGCGATCTTGCGTAAACATGCAAAGCAATAATAGTCAAGGAGATAGTTCCGACCTCACCTTGGCATATAAATAAAGAGGATCAAGGGATGTGAGGCTTTTCCACCTTAATGTAGGAGCTCTAATCACATACACCCAGTTTATTTGATGTTGTTGGATCATCGGGACCACACCAACAAGCAGTAGACAAAGAAAAGATTAACAAAATCAATGAGAATAGGCAGCATACAGATAAAAGTTCAGCATACTTCGGCCAGTTTCAAAGTATTCGGATGTGTATATGTATGAGGTGTTGAGAAACACCGTTGTGCTTGTGAGTGCTTTGTGTTTGATTTCTATCAATCTGTTGTTTATGTTTGCGATATCCAATATGTGTTGAGAAACATAGATGTATCCAAAGATAGTGTTAAGAAACACTATTGATTGTGGTGGTGAGAAACACCTACTTATGTTAGTAGCGAGTTGTCCTTCAGAAATGACAAGATTACTAACTCTGGTGTAAACCAAAGATGTGATCAAATTGGGGACCCATGCCCCAAGTAGCAAGCAATAATAACTGACTTGACTCATGCTGCGAGGACAAATTCAATTTGATTGCCCCTAGGTTATGACTCTAGATCAGTTTCAAGCTAGGAGGGTTCTTAGAAGAACCAGAGTATCACGAAAGTGACTGAAAGCTATGTACAAACTGAACCAAAGGATTTACAAGACTAAGCATTGATAGATGGAACGCTGAGTACAAGAGGCACCTGTTTACCAGGTTTTCACCTACTTGGAAGAGATTCTATTTTTACTACCATTGCGCCTATTTACCAGGTTTTGACCAAGGCACTTTTTCAATTTTTTTGTATTTTTCCATTTTTATTTTTTTTGATTGATGCATCAAGGCACCTATTGCTAGGTTTTCACCAAGATGATCATTTTTTTAGGACTTTTTCCAATTTTTAGATTTTTTTCAGGACATTACTATGTACATGGTGTTGATCACCGAGAATGCCTTAGTTGTAGAACTTCTTCAAATGGAGAGTGTTGATGGGCTCTCGAAGCGGATCTCCTTCAGGTGTGGAGAGTCGATAGGCTACTGAGTTGAATAATGTAGTAATGATATAAGGACCCAGCTAGTTGGTTTCAAACTTCCCCTTTTGTTCTCTATGTGACTAACTACAGGGATTTTCTCTTAACACAAGGTCACCCACCTGAAGTTCTCTAGGTCTGACTTTCTTATTGTATCCTCTTGACATTCTTTTCTAATAAGCTTTGAGGTGATCAAAGGCCACTTTCTAATGTTCGTCCAGTAGCTCTAGTTCTTGGAGTCTCAAAACTCTGTACTCTTCATCTGGTATGAGTCTACACAAAGAAACCCTAAGAGATGGGATTTCTACCTCTAGGGGTAAGACTGCTTCTGCTGCAAATGGGGTTGCCCCTGTAGGCATTCTGATGCTTGTTCTGCAAGCCCATAATGCAGGATTGATCTGTAGGTGCCAATCCCTTCTAGACTTGTTAACTGTATGATGTAAGATTTTCAACAAATTTTTATTTGAGGCCTCAGCCTGCCCATTACTATTGTTAAAATATAGCATTGAATTGATTAATATAAACATATATATATATATACATGTTATATGTTATTAATATTAATATTATAATTACTATATATATATTTATTAATATATGTTATACGTTATTAATATTAATATTAAATGAAATTAGTAATCATTGTTTATAACAGTCGATGTTTACTTGACCAATTAAGTGTATCGGGTTTCATAATAATCACAGCCACTATCACATACGATAACCATTACTTAATGGTTATCGTAACACATTTTTAATGTGTTACGATAACCATTAACTAATGGTTATCTAACACATCGTATATAATCTGCATTCCTTGAAATAGTGCCAGCCTACATGACTGTGTAGAGGCATGGCTCGATGTGGCCTTAGCCACGTAGAGTCATGACTCTACACAGTCGTGTCCCTTACTTTGTATATTAATGTTAAATTGTATGGGCTGTGGAAAATAATCAATAACAGTGACATTGTCTTCTCTCAGCAGCATACGAACAATAAGTATTATTATATATAGAATATATATATAATCAGTATTATTCTATATATGATATATATAATCAGTAAAAATATATAGATACAACATCAAACATTATCATTGTCAGATTTTCTCTATTAAGATCTAAAATTAACATGGTATCAGAGCCTCAATAGAAGGAAATCTCTCAAGACTAAAATGTATCGCTGATTGTTTTTAATATATATAAAAATAAATAAAATGGCCAGTAGTATGAAAGTAGAAGACAGACTCGAAGGAGCATCTAATTTCTTCTCATGGAAAATTTGAATTCTTACCTTGCTTGAAGAACTAGAATTAGAATCTTATGTTGAAGAAAATACAAGTGTGCCAGAAGAAGAAATAGAAAAAGCAACTTGGAAAAGACGTAACAACAAAGCCAAGAAGATTATAATTGATTTAGTAAAAGATCATATTCTCCCCTCCATAGCCAGACTCAGAACTGCCTATGAAGTATTCAAAACCATCCAAGAAACATTTGAGATTAACAATACAAGMAGATTKCTCACCCTCAAACARYAACTACTAAATCTCAAAATGAATAAAGGGGAAACCATTACAWCTTACTTTCTTCRGATTTCAGAAYTAAGGGATCAACTWTCCACCATTGGAAATAATATTGATGACATRGAGCTAACATTAATAGCCCTTAGAGGATTACCCATCACATGGGAATCATTTATTCMWTGTRTAAYARGAYGWTCCTCCCTACCCAAGTTTGATCAGCTAAAGAATGATTKCACTCAAGAAGAATCTCGATTAATATCAAGAGGAATYGGACCTACTAAAGGGAATGAAATTCAAGCTCTTCAAATTCATAMTCAMTCAAACTCCAAAAGCAATAAAAGGAAGTTTARRCATAAGAAAGGRAATTCTAACAYTAATTATGTAGGAAATTCCAATAAACATCACAAAAACTGAGACTTCTCTAAAATGCAATGTTTCAAATGTGATAAGTTTGGTCAYACTCATAGATAYTRTCCTGAGAAGWAGAAAATCCAAGYAGCACTAGCAGAAGTAAAAGGAGYAGAAGTATCATTATTMTTCCTGGCATTATYAAGTGAAGTTAAMTCAAATAAAAATRCTTGGATAATTKATAGTGGWGCTTCTCGACATATAACAGGATTCAAAGATCAATTTGAAACTCTAGAAGAAGATTCCTCCAAAGAAGTCACTATTGGAGACAACTCCACCTATCCAGCAAAAGGAATTGGGACCTGTTCAATCAAATTGAAAATAGTAGTAACTCTACAGTTAAAAGATGTTCTATTTGTACCAGGCATAAAAAGGAATCTAGTCTCCATTTCAGGATTAGCTGATCAAGGCTATCATGTTACATTTCAAGAAAACAAAGTGTTATTATGGCCTAAATACACCAACCTTAAAAATGCCATCTCAATAGGGTACAGAGATGGGAGTCTATACAAATTATGTAATAGTCATCAAACAACCTTAAATCATGAAGTAACAAATTCTAATCAACTGTGGCACAGAAGATTAGGACACCTCAAATTTTGTACTCTTCCCTCCATAAGTAAAATCACTACAGGTATACCCTATCTAAAATCTAATCATATTGGAACTTGTAAAGGATGTGCCCTAGGAAAAATTATCAAAAAATCATTTTCTTCCAGTGAATGTAAAACCAAGGATTTACTAGATCTCATTCACACAGACTTATGTGGTCCCATGTCAACTAGCTCACTAGGAGGATATTCATATTATGTGACCTTCATTGATGACTACTCTAGAAAAACTTGGATCCACTTCCTTAAACTCAAAGACTCAAATGAAGTATTGTCTAAATTCAAAGAATTTAAAGCATTAGTGGAAAATCAAACTAGGAAGAAAATAAAAATTCTAAGATCAGATAACGAAGGTGAATACATCTCTGAAAACTTTAAAGAATTCTGTATTTCTATTGGGATGAAGAGGGAGTATACTATACCATATAATCCTCAACAAAATGGAGTAGCTGAAAGAAAAAATAGAACTATTATTGAAGCTACCAAAGCTATGATGCATGATCAAAACCTTCATACCTCATTCTAGGCCGAAGCATGCAACACCGTTGTGTACATTCAAAATAGATGTCCCCACTCAATTCTAGAAAATGTCACACCAGAAGAAACCTTCACAGGGAAGAAACCAGATCTAAGTCATCTAAGAATTTTTAGATGTCCAGTGTATGTACACATTCCTAAAGAAAACAGAACCAAACTAGAACCCTCTTGGAAGAAAGGGATATTTGTTGGTTATAGTGAAACTACTAAAGGATACATGATATACATACCAGGATAGAAATCAATTGACGTTAGTAGAGATGTAAAATTTGAAGAAGACATAGCCCTCAAACTCTCCACACTTATAGAAGAAGGATCAAATGAGAATCAGAGGGAGAACACTTCCAATACTAAGAATCAGAGGGAGAATATTCAGAACACTGAGGACACACTTCAAAATAATGAAGATCACATTATTGAGAATCAAAGAGAAAACATTATAAATGTTCCCTCATCCAAAATTGAAGAGGTTGATATTCCTAACAACAACAAAAAGGCCACTATGGGCAAGAAAAATGTTTGAAGAAAATAATATTGAACCAGATGATATATTTAGAGAAAGGAAGAGAACGAGAAATTAGAAATGCTATCTTGCACTTATGGCTGAGCTCACAAAATCTGAACCTCCTAATGTTAAAGAAGCCTTAACATGTCAAGCCTAGAAAGATGCAATGATCGAAGAATATCAATCTATAGTCAAGAATAATGTTTGGGAAGTAGTACCAAGACCCAAAGGAAAGTCAGTTGTCTCATTGAGATGGTTATTCAAAATCAAATATGCTTCAGACGGTAGTATTTAAAAACATAAAGCCAGATTTGTAGCCAGAGGGTTCTCTCAAAAGGTAGGTATTGATTATGAAGAAACTTTTGCTCCGATTTCTCGATACACATCTGTGAGAGCCATTATAGCTATTGCATCATCTAAAGGTTGGAAGATACACCAAATGGATGTAAAAACTGCATTTCTAAATGGAGTGATTGAAGAAGAAGTGTATATATAACAACCAAAAGGTTTCAACACCCATGATAGAAATAACTATGTCTGCAAATTGAAGAAAGCACTCTACGGCCTTAAGCAAGCTCCCCGGGCTTGGTATGAATGAATTGATAGTTATCTCTCCAAATTAGGGTATTCCAAAAATGAAGCTGACCCTAATATATACTTCAAAATATACAAAGGTGATATGGTAATCCTAGTCCTCTATGTTGATGATCTACTAATAACTGGACAAGAACACCTCATTATTAAATACAAACAAGATCTCACAAATGAATTTGACACGAAGGACCTAGGTCTACTACACTACTTCTTAGGATTAGAAGTATTACAGAAAGAAAACTACATTCTTCTAAATCAAAGGAAATACACCTTGGACATTCTAACTAGATTTGGAATGATGGAGTGCAAACCACTAACCACTCCAATGGAAACAAATCTCAACAAGCTAAAAGAAGAAGTAGAAAATTCAGAACCTACAGATCCTACATATTACAGACAACTAGTTGTGTCACTTATGTACTTGGTAAATACTCGTCCTGATATCTGCTATGCTACAAATGTCTTAAGTCATTTCATGTGTGAACCAAAGAAGATCCACCTAACAGCTGCCAAGAATATTCTAAGATACTTATGTGGTACAATTGAGATGGGCCTAAACTATGAGAATACTGAGATTCAACTTCAAGGGTTCACTGACTCCAGTTGGGCTGGAAATTCAATCGATCGTAAAAGCACTACAGGATGTTGCTTTAGTCTTGGATCAGCCATGACTTCCTGGTTCAGTAGAAAACAATCAGCAGTTGCTCAGAGCTCCATTGAAGCAGAATACATGGCCGCTTCTATGGGAGCTCAAGAAGTAGTATGGTTAAGGAAATTACTATTTGGATTGTTCGGAAAGCCATTAAAACCCACCATAATTCATTGTGACAATCAAAGTTGTATTAAACTTTTAGTTAATCCAGTATTTCACAATCATTCCAAACACATATAAATTCCTTACCACTACATATGAGATATGGTAGACAGAGATGTTATTAAATTGGTCTACATTAGTACCGAAGAACAAAATGCCAACATCTTCACCAAACCTCTTGCAAAGTTGAAAATCGAGTACTTCAAAAAGAAACTTGATATGATTAAATTGTGAGTAATTGAGATTAATTCTCACAATGATGTAAATTGAAATATTCATGAATAAAATCAAAATTAAGTTTTGCAATATTGCTTATGTTGAAAGATGATGATCTTTCTTGTGTGTTAAGTCACTACTGTAAGGTGATGACCTACAATAGTTGACTTATGTTATCATTCAATCTAGTTTCGAATTGGTCGGGGATTATGATAACAATTGGTTCAAGTTTTGATCCAGATTGTGCCGGATATCTTGATACTTGTGTTTATTCTTATCCAGTCTAATTTAGTCGAAGGTTAAGATAAACTTGTCTATTAGGTTGAACTATGTTCTGGACTAAGCCAAAAATCCTGATTCAAATAATCATGTGTTGTTCAAAGGAAATATTAACCAGATTTCAATAACATCCACATTCTGTGAATATTAATCTCCTCTTGCTAAGAGGGAGTGTTAAAATATAGCATCGAATTGATTAATATAAACATATATATATATACATGTGATATGTTATTAATATTAATATTATAATTAATATATATATATATATTAATATATGTTATACGTTATTAATATTAATATTAAATGAAATTAGTAATCGCTGTTTATAATAGTCGATGTTTACTCGATTGATTAAGTGTATCGGGTTTCATAATAATCACAGCCACTATCACATACGATAACCATTAGTTAATGGTTATCGTAACACATTGTTAATGTGTTACGATAACCATTAACTAATGGTTATCTAACACATC
>MU224975.1:1661473-1680840 GCA_018584345.1 Thuja plicata | reverse complement strand
TCCTTTGTGTTTGGGATCCAAGAATTTCAAGAGAAAAAGCATCCTTATTATAGGCATTTGGAGAGCATTTGAGAGCTTTTGATCATATTTCAGCATTTGCATAGCATTTAGTATATCATGTTTAGGATCATTTGTTGTCTTCTAATACATCTCGGAGCATTTTGAGCATTTTAAGCTAGATTTGAGCATTGTTTATCATTTATTTCTCATTCTAGGATTTTCCTTAGGAGAGATTAAGACTGAGAGCTCTCCTAACAACGCTTAGATAGAGAACCATGAGATGATATGGATTTTAAACTTCAATTCTTAGATTAAATAGTATTTTCTTTCCATAGAATTGTTGCTTATTATCCTAATTTAATGGTGTTAATCTTACACACACAGATAGTATATCCAATACTTAAATGTCTACATGTAAACAAGACAAGGCTACCAGTGAAGGTGCTACAACTGCTAAGGCTATGTCATTCTGTTGATAAGTGGCTAGGAGGTCACAACTGGGGTGACTTCAAATATGAGAAGAATTTTACACTGATCAGGGTGTATGGTTACACTCACCCACTCCATGTTCTACCATTCCATGTGCCACCAAGGATTGCAACAATGAAATTTATTAGGCAATTAATTTTGACAGACAAGGAGCACCTGGCTCCTCACAAGAAGGGTACATTTACCCCAAGATAGTTTAGGATCTATAGTTTTACAATTGGTAAAAGGGAATTAGATCCAGTAAATAATTGGATGAGCCACTACATAATGAATGTATCCCTCTACAGATATATAGACACAGAAGGCTTCATATTGAGTGCCAAAAATATATTGACCCTCACCATTCCTTACACAAAATACCATGACGAATGCAAGGAAGAAGACCTCATAAGAAATATACTGGAGGATGAGGAGGTTGATAAGAGGGCTGAAAAAATTAATGAGTTAATGGACTTGGAGAGGCAAGTGAAGAGGAAGGGAATTCATTTTGGGGGTTTCTTCCCAGACTTGCCATATTTAAAAAGGCTCGATGCCATGATTGAGTCCCATAATTTGTTATGAAATCAACTGGAAGATGCACTTGTAGTTCCAGAAAGGGCCATAAAGGGCATTCATCATCAGATTTTGATGAGGACAGTGATGAGGAGTACTCAGTTCCTAGCTCCCCTCCAGTGAATCAAGCATTTTTTGAAGAACAGGAAGCTAAGGGTGAGAACATAATTGACCTAACAGAGGTCAAAGAAAATGAGGTTACTAATGAGCCCCAACCAAAGAGACAGAGGATATAAGTAGTGGATCCATCACAGAAAAAAGAGAAGAAGAAAGACAGAATCGGTGCTCTTATTACTGGTAATAGAGCCTATGACCATCAGTTGAGGAAACATATAAGAGCAGGGAAGAACCTGCAAAAAGATGAAGAAGAGGAAATAGAGTTACCTCTCATGACATGTGCTAATGAAAGATTGCTACACTAGGAGAAATTCTTAAAAGATGATAATTTCATCAAGAAAAAAGAGTTCAAAGAGTTTCTCATCTGGAACAAACAATAGCAAGTTGGTGCACAATTGAATTGGCAGGTAGTGATCCAGTGACCAGTGAGGCTCTAAAAACATTGTAGGATTATGATACTAAATCAGAGAAAATCACACCAGAGGAGGAAAGACAACTGGTAAAGGCCAGTGGGATTTTGTTGGTAGAAGGGTGGAATTTGGCCTTTGCTTTCATTATAGATCAAATAAGGAAGCAACCTGATGTAAAGTTGTTATCAAAGACACGGGTTGGAGAGATGATCAAAGGATTTGGATACAATCCAAAGTCCCAAGCATTAGCAATGTGGATCCTAGATCCAAAAGATCAGAATCCATCATTAATAGACATTCAAGAAAAAAAGGAAGGAAACAAGATTATCTGGTCTATCTAGAATATAGGAGACTTGGATATTTCCCAAGTGCTCACCCATTTTTCTCAGTTGAATGAGGCCAAAGCTGCCCAAATGTTTGAAAGATTTAAGAAGCTCACTAGTGAAACTAGTGATATAGTCAAAGACAGGGAGCTGGCCCTAATCAAGATCAAAGCAGAAGAGAAGCTGATAGCAGAGCTTACACAAAGACTGCTTGATATTACTAAGGCTACCCCTATAGATTCCAAAGAGGTGAAAGATGTAGAGATCCAAACAGATGAAACAAAGCATGTTGTAGTAGAAACAGGGCAGGGTATTGGTGAGCAAAATGAAGTTATTTTTGGTGCACTAACAGAAATTTTTCAGCGTAGATATCATAAAGGATAAGATTGATATAGTATATGGAGCCTATGTAAAATTTCCAGGCCTGCAAGTAGAGGTAAACAATTTTGTCTCAATTTTGAACCCTTATTATGCAATATGGTCAGGCAGAACAAGACTTTTTGAAATGTTGGCATCTTTGCAACCACTTAGGTCATACCTACCAGAGATAGTAACCCAGTTTGGGGTTGAGATAGAGAAGATAGGATCCACCTTGTTCTTTTTCAAAGGAAAGGCTAATCAGATAGAGGTGAGGTTGAACATGTTTGTGCCTAACTACAATAGATTTGTGCCTCCAATCAGATCAGAGGACAATCAGATCAAGCCACTAGGGGTGTGGGGCTTAGAATTTGACATTGTATTACCTAATAAAGAGGTATATGTCTCTGAAAAGGGAGAACTAGATATGAAAAGATACAACAAGGTTATAGATGAAGCATTTAAGGTAGAAACAAATTTCAATAAATCTATCACAGATGTCAAGAGTATTACTGATGCCAGGTGGGAGAGACAGAAGACCTAGTTCGATAACATATAGAGCTTGAATGGAAAAAAGAGGAAGATGTTACAGCATGGGACATCTTAAAAAATCCCAAGAAGAAAAATCATGTCACTGTTGACTTGGATATAATGGATGAAGAATAGGAGGACACATGGCAACTACCCTTTGAGCACAGGAAGGTTAGCTATTATGAAGAATAGTGTAAGTTATCCTATATTGGCGGTCACTATATCTCATTACAAATATCATATGCTATCCTAAACATATACAGACAAAGGCACCAAAGATCACAAGAAGACAAGGAGCAAATCAGATCTTATTCTCCATTTTTTTCCATCCATCGCTTGGTGCTTTCTTGTCTTTTGTCCTTTCTATATTTTAGGGTTGGGTCTTAAAACCATCTAAAGCTTGTAGCATCCTTACTTCTTAAGGACTCCAAGATGGTTTTAGCCTATATATAGAGCTTATTGTAACATTTTGAAAGATGATGGAATAGAATTACAAGGCAGACTACTAAAATTTGTCTAAGCCTCTATACATTTTTGTCTATCTGAATGTATTTGAAACATTAAGACATTAATATAATATATTGCAGTCTCTGTTTTACAGCTTGGTTATCTCTTTTGATTTATATTACAGTTCTTGTATGTTTATTTGTAAGGCACTTAGACATACTAATCACAAGGTGGTTGTGCAGTCATTTGTGAGCTCCTTCAAGGAAGGATTAATTATTTCAAATGACCCCAGAGAACTTAGCATAATTTAAGGATTTGATGACAGAGTTATAGAACTAGAGGATAATATGTAAGGCATTTTATCTTTGTTGCAAGTATTTTATTAATCACCTTATTATGGATTTATACCAAGGTATTGACTCTGTAGCCCATAGGATCAGGCACTGGTTTATAGTTTTGCAAGAAATTTTAAATCATCCAGCATTTAAGAACAATCATTCAATTACATTACACTTATAAAAGAGCATACAATCATAAGAAATTGTACTCACAGAGTATACAATTCAAGTTTGTTTATTCCTTCAAGAGAGAATCAAATAGGTTATCCCTCCTAAGTTCATAAGAACTATAAAAGGAAGAAGGATGAGAATCCTTATTGCATTACTATTTTTTGTTGTCAAAATACCATTTTGGCTTATTAAGCTCTGTATCAAATTATTCACGATCACTTTCATAGTTATTTACTTATTGGTATAGTAAAAGGCATTCAAAAAATTAGTAAGAAGATATAATCCACTTAAAATTACTCTAAGATTAGTAATCATTCATAGGTAATATGTGCATTAGTCAGTGGATCTCAAAAAAGGAGGAAGTAATAGTTTCCCCAGATATTATCAAAACCCTCATCAATTATGTATTCTCTTGCTTGAATGAATTATTTCAATTTGGGAGTCATAGAGCTAAAACAAAAATTCAAGCATTTTGAGGTTCAGCAAAAAAAATCCCTAACAAAATGGTGACTCTGTTGGGGATTTGAAAGAATTATCTCAGAATTTGGTTGAAGAAGATTCAATTTTGAATACCATATATTATGTTTTCCCATCCGATTCACACTAACAAATTGGCGACTCTACTGGGGATTCAAAGTAATAACCCATAATCTCTGGTTGAAAGTTGATTTATAAGTTACAGTTGAGTTTTGTCAGTTTAGCTCATTCTAGTAGTATTCAATATTTCCCAAACTTGTGGTTGGGTGGCGACTCTAAAGGAAAATATTTGAAATCAGTGCATAAGTAAAACATTTCTACAAATATGAATACTGTGTCAAGAATGAGAGAAAATCCAGAAATGGAGTTGGATAGTGAGATTCCTACTACTTCAAAAACTAAGTTGTCTTGGAGAGAGAAGAGAAACCAAGAAAATATCAGTAACTCTGCTCCAAAAAAAGAAGATAGAACTAGAAGGAAGGATACCAATCAGTCTAGTCATGAGGGGAATACCTCAGAGTATGAGAATGCCCCAGACCTTGGACTAGAAACCTATGCACTCACTACTACTTCTAGTGAGAGAGAGGGAACTGACAAAATTATCTCAGACTCTGAAGTTCCTTCTGATGAGCTAGCAAAGGAAGAAATAATCCTCATAAGACAACTAGCACTTTTTCAGCAGATGAAAAGGGAAAAGGAGCATAAAAAGAAAAAATATGAGCAGAAGGATGTTGAAAAGTATAGGAGAAGATCCTTGAGACATCGAGCTGCAAAGAATATTGAGAGGTCTTGCAGAGACCAAGAGACTCCAAATACCCACAAAAGTTTAGGTCCTCAAAACTTCAAAGATAAAGAGAAAAATAGAATTATAGAAACCGAGGTTGAGGAACCAAAAACTCAGAATAACCTGACTGATAAAATGTCTAAGCTATATATTGACCTTCAAAAGATTAAAAAATAAAGAGAGACTATTGCCAAGATGCTAGAGAAAGTTGGAGCAGAAGTTGCTACTATAGAGATGAAGAGAAAAATTGATTTCTTCCAATCTACTAAAATCTCCTTTGTTGATACAGAGAATGCTACAACATCAAGAAACAAGGCTTCTTCTTTCAAAGAACATAGCAAATTCTTTGCTCCTAAAGATACTGACAAATTCCAAAGGAGGCCTCTTCATGCAGAAAGGTACAAACAATTTTCTTTCTTTGGAATTCCAGGTTACCCTAATGCAATACCAGAAGATATGGGAGAAAAAATTCCAAAATTTTCAGGAAATAATGTTGTAACTTGTGAAGAGCATTTAAGAACAAAATTTGATGTTATAGATGATTTAAATATCAATTATGAAGATGTCCTTATGAAATTATTTGTACAATCTCTAGTGGAAGATGCTAGAGAATGGTTTAGGAGTCTATCTCATAGTTCTATAGGAACAATAGATGAACTGGTTGATTTATTCAAGGATCAATATGGTGATAAGACTAATGAAGGTTTTTTTCTCAATGAATTCAACAATATAAGGAAGAAGTCAAATGAAGAAGTAACTGAGTTCAATACAAGATTCCAATGATCTATGCATAAGTTGTTTCAAAAAATGAAGTTGGATCAAAAGTATGTCTTGCTACCTATCTCAATGCTTTTGATTCAAAAATGGGCTATGCACTTAGATATAAGAATCCAAGAACTTTAAAAGAAGCCTATAAATCAGTTGTGAATATAGAGATGAATAGGACGATATCAGGAAAATTGGGTAAAAGAGAGGATTCCCACTTTAATAGGAGTAATCAAAAGGAACCTGAATATAGAGAGTATAAGGCTCCATAGAATAATAAGCCATCCTATAATAATAACTATAACCCACAAAATAGGATGCAAAATTACCCCTATGGTACCCAATTAAAGGATGGTAAGCCTATTGTTCCACTAAGGAAAGACAAACCTGAGAATAGTAATCTTGATCCCCTACATAAAAATACTATTCACATGTGTAATGATGACTTTTGGTGTGATCCTTGTGAGGCACCACACAATCCTAATTTTTGCATTGGTTCTTTAGATATAAAAGAAAATAAAGAGAAAGAAAAGGATGAAAATGATTTATGTTATTATAGTATGAATAATTCTTATTCATGTCATGATATGGATTCTGATGAGGAAATTGAAAATCGTGACATATATGGCTCACAAGGTAGAATGGAAGTTCATCAGCAACAAATCTTGTCAGATAGTGAAGAGGAAGAAAGGGTTGATCACATAAGGTGTTATGCCCAAAATAGTCAGGAACCCTCAGTAGCGAGAAAAGCCTTTGATGAAGAAAAAGCCAGAATCATTGCTGATCTGCTGAACAAAGCAAGAAACAACTATCACCTAAGAAACAGAGTTGTGGGTAATGTTGGTAGTCAACCATTAGGCATCTTCATAAAAGAAAATAAAAAATATGCCAAATATGTACCTAAAAAAGATGGACCTGGGGAAAATGCAAATAAACCTAAGGTGAAAATAGTGAACAAAGCTAACGAACCAAAAGATGTACATGTAGAAAAAGCTAAAGATCCAGAAGCAAGTTCTTCTTCCCCCAAAATGGAAAATAAGAAATATAGGAGAGAAGAACCTATTGTGAATATTCAGATAGAAGAGAATAATATCATTGTGGAAAATTATAATACCTCTGATGTAAATTATACTCTAGTGGATATGGGACAGTGTTTATCTCAGATGACTGTGAAGGTCCCATTCCTAGAGATGATGAGAATAAAAGAACACAAAGAGAAAGTTCTTTCAGTACTGAATAATGTATCACCAGTAAAACCTCAGAAAAAAAACATATTGAAAAGAAACTCAACAATAAGGGGAAGGAGCCTGAGGGGATGATCTCTAATATCCCTCAGATTTACTTAAACACAAATACTTCTGCAGGGGTTATTGACCCCTTTTTCTTTACATTGGTAATAAATGGGAAGATGCTCAAAAATTGTATGATCAACTCAGGACCATCTAATACAGTCATGCCTATAGAAATTATGAGATCCATGGGTCTACAAGTAGATACTCCTCATGGGAGGTGTCAAGCAATGGAATTAAGAGAAATATCAGTTGTTGGAACCATTGAAGCCTTAGCTTACAAATTAGCCATATGCCCAGATATAGTGTTAACTATGAGTGTACTAGTGGTTGACATACCACCACATTATGGCATGTTGTTATCCATAAATGGAGTGCTTCAATGGGGGGCAGTATTCAGTGTGACTTATCCTATGCCACTTTCAATATAGCTGGAAATAATGTAAAGGTGTCTAGAGAGGGAATAACACATCATATGATAGAATTGCATGAGGATACAAATATTAATTATTGTGTTGACATTGACATGGAAAATTTCAAAATCAAAAGGAGTAATCACCAATGTGAAAATGTTGATCCTTTGGTGAAAAAGTTGACTACACAAAGTGATGGTTTGTGGAAAATGTATTTTGATGGAGCCTGTTCAAAAGAAGGATCAGGAGTTGGAGTTCTACTTATATCTCCATCAGGTACCACATTTCAATATTCTTTTCTGCTATCTTTTCAGTGTACAAATAATACAATAGAATATGAAGCTTTGTTTCTAGGGCTAGACATTGCTACTAAACATGGTATAAAATGTTTAAAAATCTATGGTGACTCAGAATTAGTAACTTAGCCGAAGTAAGGTCCAAATATGAAATAAAGAATGATAGACTAAAAATGTCTAGACATGCTATTCAGGACCAAATAGAATTATTTGATGCCTTCAATATAAATTAGATAGAAAGGTTTAGAAACATTATCGCAGATTTCTTAGCTAATGTGGCTTTGAAAAATGATGACTTGACCTTAAATGGGGTATCAATTGTTGAGATTAAAAGAAGACCAGTTGTCCCAGACAATATTTACAACTAGCAAGTATTTGAGGATGACCAAGATATCCTTAGATTTCTTCAGTGCCTTGATCATTATGAAAACCAGCACATAGATTGCAATAATTTTCTTGAGGTCATTGATGGCACGGATTGTATACTGGGGGATGAGGTTGTCCAACTTAGTTCTAACCAGATTCCTAAGAGATTGGTAGAACTAGAGGCATTGTTTACTTATCAGAATGAACATATAGTAAGAATAAGCAATGTCAAGACTGAAGATCTAGAGGAGATAAATTTGGGGTCAGACATGACTCCTCAGGTAGTTTATATTGGAAAAGGATTGAACTCTCACGTCAAAACCAACTTGATAAAATTACTGAGAAAACATAAGAATGTGTTTGCATGGTCATAAGAAGATTTAAAAGCTTATAGAGAGGATCTTTTCCAACATGAAATCCCACTCAAAATAGATGTGAAACCATTTAGACAAAAATAGGGACCCATCAATCCTTTGTTGGCTCCTAAGATGCCACAAGAGTTGATGAAATTAAAAGATGCTAGAATTATCTAGGCTATCAGACATTCAACCTGGGTCTCAAACCTAGTACCAGTAAGAAAAAAGAATGGTGATATAAGACTATGAGTAGATTTCAAAAATCTGAACATTGCATCCTTAAAAGACAATTATTATCTACCAAACATGGAAGCAATGTTGCATAAGGTTACTGGTTATGAGTTTTTATCAATGATGGATGGCTTCTCAGGCTATAACCAAGTACTCATAAAAGAGTCAGAGCAATTCAAGACTGCATTTACTACTCTGTGGGGAACTTATGTATATGTCAGAATGCCCTTTGGATTAATAAATGCAAGAGAAACTTTCTAGAAAGACATGGATGTAGCATTTAAAGAATTTATTAATCTATTTATGGTTATTCACCAAGATGATTTGACTGTATTTTCTAAAAAAGTAGGGGATCACTGTGAACATCTAGAGAAAATTTTCAATAAAGCTTTAGAATATGGTGTTTCACTAAACCCTAGAAAATGTCATTTTGCAATCACAAAAGGAAAGTTATTGGGACATATAGTGTCCAAAGATGGAGTTATGATAGACCCTAAGAGAATAGAAGCCTTCCAAAAGGTCACTGCTCCAAAGAATATAAAAAGTGTGCAATCTTTCCTTGGAAAGATTAATTTTGTCAGAAGATTCATTACCAATTTTGCTAAAATTGTCAAGCAATTATCAAGTTATTAAAGAAAGATGCAAAGCTCCAGTGGAATGAAGAGGCTCAGTTAGCATTTGAAAAAATAAAAAAAGTAGTACAAGAGGCCTCTATTTTAAAATCTCCAGATTACAGTAATCCCTTTTCTTTGTTCTCATTTGCATCTTTTCACACTATTGTTGTTGTTCTACTACAAAAGGATGAGGAGGGATTTGAACATCCAATTGCATTCTTTAGCAAATATCTCCAAGCTGCAGAACTGAAATATGAAATGATGGAGAAGAGGGCATATGCATTGGTAAAAGATTTTAAATCATTCAAACCTTACTTAGTTTGGGCCAAAGTTCTTGCATATGTTCCTCATTCAGCAGTGAAAGATATTCTTACGCAATCAGAAGTGAATGGTAAGAGATGTAAGTGGATTAACAGAATTCAAGAATTTAAGCTAGAAATCCATATTACAAAATTGGGTAGAGGAAAAGGTTTAGCAAAAATAATGACTAAAGAAAATTTGTACTTAGTACAAGTAAATAATGTAGTGATACCAGATTCAACAATAACCAGTATTGAAAGAAAACCATTCTATGTTGATATTATGTATTACCTTAAAAATGCCAAGTGTCCTGAAAACATGTCAGATAATCAAAAGAGGAGTCTTAAGTTACAAGCTCATAAGTACACCTTGATTCAAGGATATCTGTACTAGAAAGACAAAAATGGTGTACTACTATTGTGTTTAGATAAAAACCAAGTTGAGAAAGTACTAATTGAAATGCATGCTAGAATATGTGGTGGGCATTTTCTGCCAAGACCACTTCTCATAAGATTTTGAGGGCTGGATATTATTAGCCCAGTTTATTTAAAGATACTCATGCATTTGTCCGAAAATGTGAGCCTTGCCAAAGGTTCTCAAATAAATTGAAGTTCTCAGGTGCCCTGTTGTTGAACCATGTGAGAAGCACCTTTTACAATGTGGGGTATTGATTTTATTGGAGAATTTTCACAAAAATCTAGTGGAGGAAACAGTTGGATACTTATTGCCACTGACTATTTTACAAAGTGGATAGAAGCTATTCCCACTAAAAAAGCAACATGCAAAGTGGTTACTGAGTTTTTATTATAAAATATTTTAACTAGATTTGATGTCCCTGCCACGCTAGTTATGGATAATGCTATGTTTTTCAGATCTAATGAGATCAATGATTTCTATAATGAATATGGGATCATAATGTCTTATTCATCCCCATATCATCCTCAGGAAAATGGCTAGGCATAATCCAGTTATAAGAGCATTATGAAGATTTTAAAGAGGACCTTGGAAAAGAACAAAAGAGCTTGGCATACAAAGTTAAAATTAGCTCTATGGGTTGATAGGATAACAATCAAGAAAGCCACTGGTAAGTCACCATTTAAACTTGTGTATGGTCTAAAGTCTAGGATGCATATCAATAATCTATTACCTATATACAAGTTTATGCAAGAAGAAGAGCTAGAAGTTTATGATCCAATGAAAGACAGAATAATGCAACTAGCTAAACTTGATGAAATCAGAAGAGAGGGTCACAAAGAGAAAATAAAGCTATAACAAAAGATGATGTATCTATTTGATAAAAGAGCAGGTTACAAAAAGTTAATACCTTGTGACCTTGTACTCCAATGGAATGTGAGAGCAAAGGATAAAGGTAAGAATAAAAAGTTTGAATCTTTATGGCTTGGTCCCTTTATTGTTTCTCATAGTTCTGGTAAATACTCCTATATCTTGAAGAACATGAATGAAGTAGAATATGAATTTCCAGTGCATGGGAAGTTCTTGAAGCCATTTTTCAGTTGAAACAAGTAAATATATGTATTATATGTAAATAGGTGTGTTTCTTTTAGTTGTGTGTTTCTTTCTGCAATAGGTTAGTCAGTGTCTTTTGAAGTGGTCTGCAACCTGAGATTATATGGTTCTTGATATAAACTTGCATTTACACATCCTTAGATAGAGCCACTGTTGGTTGTATTTCCAGTTTTGTAGTCTGCCCAATAAAATTTTGAAGTTCCCAATCATTTCTAAGCTCAAGGATTGAAATTCATGTCTGAAAATTGCTTAAATATATCTGCAAATAATTTTTTTGGACATAAACCTAGTGAAAAATGTCAAAAACCCTAAGCCCTAGGGTTACCTCTGTTCAAAAAATGCAAAAATCCCTAAAATCTCAGTCGCATTTCTATTTTGAAGTTACTTTTTTTGATGAATAGAGGCCTTCACTATTAATAGAAATATTATTTGTAACTTAAGTTCTGAGAAATTGCCAAGTGCTTTTATATTAGTCTCTTAGTCTCTTGAAGTAAAAAGAATATTCCTTTCTGTTCAAAGACTTAGTGAAAAGCCTTTGTCGCATTATCTCCTGATAAAAATAATATACCTCAAAGGATATGGATACTTAACACAAACCGTCCATCTCAAGTTAGATCCTACGGTGGTCGGGTTGTCTCGTGATTAACTCTGCAGTTTGAAAATCATCTACCAAAACTAAGTTTCCATAGTCACGAGGTCTCCTAATCAAACTAGAGTTAGGTGCAAGTTCCAGTATTAGTGTTGTCGCATAGTCGCGGAAGAAATCAAGGGTTAAGTTAAGAATCATGAGACTTGGCGATAACCATTAGATGAAAATATATCCAACGGCAGTCGTGAGGTCATTGTAAAAGTTTGAAAATTCAAAAGTGATCTGGTGATTAGGAGACAAAAGGATAAGTTGAGACACGTGTTCATCAGTCACGTAGTCTCTATTAAAACTTTAAAATGAGTACACCTGGTGACTTGGAGATAGGATTCATAAATCCTCATGAAAAATTAGGGTTTTCTTTGAAGATCTGGAGACTTGGCACTGACCGTTAGATGTAGCAAAAAGGAAGACCAACGGTAGTCAGGTTATCTCTAGATGAAAATAATAAAGGTAAAATTATATAGCAATTAAGAGATAAAGGTATTTGTCATGTGGTCTCCAAATAAACCATGAGTTAAAATATTTGTTCTGTGACAAAGAGATATAACAGTTACCAAGTCTTCTAAGTAAACCAAGTTCAAAGATTAGTTAGTAGATGGTTGAGTCGCAATGTCTCCAAAAGATTATGAGTTAAGAGAATTCATCTGGCGACAAGGAGATAACCATTGATCAAAAAAGAGATCCAACGGCAATCGATAAGTCTTGGTATGAAACCACAGTTAGAGTAAACATTTAGCAACAAGGAGATTACACAGTCATGAGGTCGCTAGAAGTAGAACCAGAGTTAAATTAAAGACTTTTCTTGACGCCAGGATGTACAGTTGCCAGCCAATACAAAATCAGGAAATTATGAAAAGTGTATTAAAAGGTAGCTGAGTTGTATGAGAAATAGCCAATCAGATCGTAATTGGATCTTGTTTTGAATATAATATGGTTTTTTATTAGAAAGAACTCATGCATATTTGATTTCCTATCACTTTTAGAGGCTACGGCTAGAAGAAAATTTGATTTCATAGCATGAGAAATTGAAGCCAGAAATGATTGGATCACAATTATGTGAATAATGCATTGATGATTCAGAGATAAATAGGGGTAACCATTTCCATCATTGCTTCTTACCAAGAGATTATTGTTTTCAGAGCAAGAATTTTCTAAGTTATCAGTGTATTTAGAAAATAGAGTTTCTTCAGATTTATAGAGTAAAATAAGTCAATTTTCAATCTAGAATTTGAGGAATTCAAGTGGTTATCAGTATTCCAGAACAGATTGAGTGATTGACAGTTGGAATTGTGTTATTTGGAGAATAGATTTATCTTAATATCGGTGAGATAAATTGGAACAGAACAAGATAAGTCAGCCAATGAGTGTAGCATCTACCAGTGGAAGAAGTGGTGATGTTGATGATGACATGAAAGGGAAGCACAATTATTCTGAAGAATTCATCTCCCTATTGCTTGGATCAAGCCAAAATAGAAAGGTAAATGTTGATACTCTCATAGATGATTTGCACTTCATTAGGGATGCTAAAACTCTAGGCTCTACTGGTTATTCCCTATTCATTTAATTTTATAATAATAGTGATGAAGTTGTGCCAATCTCGAATCCATGGACCTGTGGACTAGCTAAACTAATAGTCCCTGACATCTTTGTAAATGCTGATTTTATCTTAGAAATGGCCATTAGGTATGATACCCTAACTAAAACTATAAAAAGGGATGATGGGAAAGCCCTAGTAACCCTAGATAGGAACTCATTTATGAAAGCATTCAATGTATACCATCCAATGGCCACAGAGATAAACTTGAAGATTTTAGAAAATAGGCACACAAGAGAGTCTGGCATTGCATCCAAATTAATCCATGAACATCATGTGCCAAGGAAAATGAAGAACTATATAGCACCCATCCCAGGTACTACCCCATATTACTACAAAGACCTCAACTTCTATATAAAGTATATCTCCTATGCATTGTGCAAAGTGTTGGGAAAGGATGGAGGACCCAAAAGAATAACCTCAAACATCCTTATGATGGTCTTAGATATGCAGAGCCCTCATACTAGTACCAGTTATGATTATATTCAATATATAATTGATCAAATGCATCAAGGATTCATTGATATCCAGAACAAGAAAGACAACCCCAGATTCATGCATATTCCATTTTAATGCATTTAATTTTATACTACACCTTTCCTATATGAACTCTCATTATTTGAGGCCTCAGAGGTTTCATCAGAACCAGGCCAACCTCATTCAATTTTGGCTAAGAGTGTGAAACTACACCTCAAGAGAATAGGAATTATGTGCTTTTGAAAATTGGATAGTATATCCAATACTTAAATGTCTAGGTGTTAACAAGACAAGGCTACCAGTGAAGGTGCTACAACTGCTAAGGCCATGTCAGTATGTTGATAAGTTGCCAGGAGATCACAACTGGGGTGACTTATATTATATGAGAAGAATTTACATTGATCAAGGTGTATGGTTTCACTCACCCACCCCATGTTCTACCATTCCATGTGCCAAAAATGATTTCAGCAATGGAATTTATCAGGCAATTAATTTTGACAGGCAAGGATCACATGGCTCCTCATAGGAAGGGTACATTTACCCCAAGATATTTAGGATCTACAATTTTACAATTGGTAAAAGGGAATTAGATCCAGTAAATAATTGGATGAACCACTACATAATGAATGTAGCCCTCTACAGATATATAGACACAGAAGGCTTCATATTGAGAGCCAAAAATCTATTGACCCCCACCATTCCTTACACAAAAGACCATGACAAATGCATGGAAGAAACCTCATAAGAAATATACTAGAGGATGAGGAGGTTGATAATAGGGCTAAAAAATTTAATGAATTGATGGACTTGGAGAGGAAAGTGAAGAGGAAGGGCATTTCTTTTGGGGGTTTCTTCCCAGACTTTCCATATTTAAAAAGGCTTGATGCAATGATTGAGTCCATACTTTGTTATGTAATCAACTGGAAGATGCACTTGTAGTGCCAGAAAAGGGCATAAAGGGCATGCATCATTAGAGTATGATGAGGAGAGTGATGAGGAGTCCTTAGTTTCTAGCTCCCCTCCAGTGAATCAAGCATTTGTTAAAGAATAGATAGCTGAGGGTGAGAACATAATTGACCTAACAAATGTCCCAGAAATAGAGGTTACTAATGAGCCCCCACCAAAGACACAAAGGATAGAAGAAGGGGAGCCATCACAGAAAAAAGAGAAGAAGAAAGACAGAATTGGTACTCTTATTACTGGTAATAGATCCTATGATCATCAATTGAGGAAACAGATAAGAGAATGGAAGAAACTACAAAAAGATGAAGAAGAGGAAATAGAGTTACCTCTCATGACATGTGCTAATGAAAGATTTCTACACTAGGAGCAATTCTTAAAAGATGATAATTTCATCAAGACAAAAGAGTTCAAAGAGTTCCTCATCTGGAAGAAACAACAACAAGTTGGTGCACAATTGCAATTGGCAGGTGGTGATCTAGTGACCAGTGAGGTTCTACAAACATTGCAAGATTATGATCCTGAATCAGAGAAAATCACACTAGAGGAGGCAAGACAATTGGTAAAGGTGAGTGGGATGTTGTTGGTAGAAGGTTTGGATTTGGCCTCTGCTTTCATTATAGATAAAATAAGGAAGCAACCTGATGTAAAGTTGTCATCAGATACACAGGTTGGAGAGATGATCAATGGATTTGGATACAATCCAAAGTCCCAAGCCTTAGCAATGTGGAGCCTAGCTCCAAAAGATCAGAAGGCATCATTAATAAACATTCAAAAAAAAATGGAAGGAAACAAGATTATCTGGTCTGTCCAGAATATAGGAGACTTGGAGATTTCCCAAGTGCTCACCCATCTTTCTCAGTTGAATGAGGCCAAAGCTACCCAAATGTCTAAAAGATTTAAGAAGCTCACTAGTGAAACTAGTGATATAGTTAAAGACTGGGAGCTATCTCTAATCAAGATCAAATCACAAGAGGAGCTTATAGCTGAGCTTACACAAAGACTGCTTGATATTCATGAGGTTACCCCTGCAGAGCCCAAAGAGGTGAAAGATGCAGAGATCCAAACAGATGAAATAGAACATGATGTAGTAGAAACAGGGCAGGGTATTGGTGAGAAAAATAAACTTATTTTTGGTGCACTAATAGAAATTTTGCAGCATAGGGTAGATATCATAAACGATAAGATTGATATAGTATATGGCGCCTTTGGAAAAATTCTAGGCCTACAAGTAGAGGTAAACAATTTTGTCTCAATTTTGAACCCTTATTATGCAACATGGTCAGCAGAATAGGACTTTTTGAAAGGTTGGCATCTTTGCAACCACTTAGGTCAGACCTACCAGAGATAGTAACCCAAGTTGGGGTTGAGATAGAGAAGATAGGAGCCACCTTGTCTTTTTTCAAAGGAATGGATAGTCAGATAGAGGCGAGCTTGAACATGTTTGGGCCTAGCTACAATAGATTTGTGCCTCCAATTAGATCAGAGGACAATCAGATCAATCCACTAGAGGTGTGAGGCTCAGAATTCGACACTGTGTTACCTAATAAAGAGGTATATGTTTCTGACAAGGGACAACCAGATATGAAAAGATACAACAAGGTTCTAGATGAAGCATTTAAGGCAGAAATAGATTTCAATAAATTTATCACAGATGTCAAGAGTATTACTAATGCTAGGTGGGAGAGATAGAAGACCCAGTTTGGAGAACATACAGAGCTTTGATTGGCCAAAAGAGGAAGATGTTACAGCATGGGACATCTTAACAAAGCCAAAGAAGAAAAATCTTGTAACTATTGACTTGGATATAATGGATGAAGAATAGGAGGACACATGGCACCTGCCCTTTGAGCACAAGAAGGTTAGCTATTATGAATACTAGTGTAAGTTAGCCTATATTGGCGGTCACTAAATATCATTGCAGGGTAAAAGCACAATAATATGTCACCCTTTTACAAAGGAAAAGGATAGCAACACCAAAACTGTAAAAATTCAAGGGCATAAAATTCACATTTTTGTTGAGAATTTGAAGATGATGTAAACTGATGAAATGTGTGAAATAGGTTGAATTATATGCCTATAAATTTTAAAAAAAAATTGAACCAAAATTAATATATTATTTGAATTTTTAAGGTCTATTTTTCATTTCGTGAAAAATACTGTAAATTAAGGAGTTTACTTCCTGCCAAATCATTATAAGTAAAACATTATTTTTTCCTCCAATTTCATAATATGTTTTAGATGACATGTATAGATAGTTCCAAAAAAAAGAAAGAAGTGTTTTTGATGTATACTTTGCCCGTTATAAGCATTCAAAGTTGAACTTAATTGAAATCAACAGTTTTTATCTCTCGCCATTTTTCCCCTATCAAAACTATACCAAAAACCAAATAAATTACATATTATTGAAGAGGACTCTCTTCTCTAGTGTTATCTATGATTTTAAAAAAAATTTGAATTGATTTAATATTTTCTTATATTATCTGAATCAACGACCCTCGAAATATTTAATAACCTACATGCAGTTTTTAACAAATTTGTTCAATGTTATGTAGTCGAAACAATATAAAAATTATATGTCAAGAATCATAGTTTCAAGATCTAGAAAAGGGTACTTTTAGTTTTTTGACATTATTTAGTTTCAGTAGAGAAAAAACCAGTAGATGTGCCAACTTTTTGATTTGGTGTGTTTTTTGAGGTTTGGTTGCCAACATGGCATGCCACCTAGGAAGACTCGATCGAGTACAACTCGGCTGAGTAATACTCGGTCGAGGCTGACTCGACAGAGTCTGCCTAAGTGGTCAGCCACTCCTGAGCAATCACGTGGGCGACCCACCCTTTCAATTTGAAAGGTATATATAAAAGTTATTTTTAAAAAAAAATATATCAATTGCAAAATTAAATCCTTATTTCAGAATATATAAATTTTTTTGAGGAAGCAAAAAAGGCATTTTGTGATCGGAGGAATGTGACTTTGCAAGTTTTTTAATAAATAAGGATTTTGAAAGCAAAATAATTTTTTTGCTTCTATTTGAGCAATGGGAAATAAAAGGACTAGAACAAGGAAATATGATCGTAAAAAGAATGACCAAATGAAAGGTCATATAAAACTTATCGAAGAGCAACCGGTCAATGTTGAAAAAGAACCTATCGATGTTGAAGAAGGTGCAACTCAACTAGGGGAGGATATTGGTAGTAGTCAAGGTATACGTATTTATCCTAAAATTAAAAATTTGATGGAGATGAATGAGGAATCACTTGTCAGTCAAATTACACCAAAGCACCTGATACCTGACAGCACTATTAAATTTCATGTCAAAAACATGTGGAAAGAATATTTTGAAGATAAAACTTTGGAGGGAAAAGCACAATTGTTTGCAAAGTTATTCTGGAAAAGAGAAATGACTCCAGTTTTGGAGTTGTTAGGTGTTGATAATAGGAAAATTGGACAAGGAGGTCAAGTAAAAGAAACAATAATTGAAAAATTGCAAGATACAACGTTGTTAACAGGACAGATCATAGAGGGTCTGATTCAAATACTGCTAGAAGAGCGATGATGACTATGATTACCAGTAAGAGATTGACACACAGAAATCAAGTTTGAGCAGTTTTTGATTTACTCAACATATCTGGAAGAACTGTTTAGAGATATATTAGGAAGAGAAATGTGTTGGATATGAACATTGAAAAGAATTGGGTACAGATTTGTAGAGTTCCTTGAAAAGACAAATTTTCTGAATATGTAAGAAGTTGATTCATTGAATTTTGGACCAACCACTCTCATGTTTCTTCTAATAGAAGGGACACTATACAGATTAAAGATGATAGGATCAGTATGAAGATTTCACATCCAAAACATTTTGTTGATACTACACAAAGTGAACTATTTGAAACATTCAAACAAGAATTTTCAAATGTGAAAATAGGTCAGAGAATGTTTGAGATGTTGTGTCCTTGCTTCATGCGCATAAATAAGGTTCGTGAAACATGTTTTTGTCAAAATCATGTTGAGTTTCAATTATATTTGCAATCATATAAAAAGGTTATGGCAGTACTTAATCTAGATATGGTTCCTGGAAGTACAACAAAATTTGTGAAATCCATTTTATGTGATAAGTCACAAGACTCAGATGAATTCAATGTCTAATGTATAAAAAATGAATGCAATGATTGTAGAAATTTACATAAATTTCCTTTACAATTTGATAATATTGATGTTACAACACCAGTCCAGCGGAAGAGATTTGAATATGAGAAATAAGAAATGAAGATAGGACTAGAATCAAAAAAAATTGCACTGAAGGAGAGTGAATTACCATACCTTCAGTTCATGGATAGATTTTGATCTATGATTTATCCACATATCCAACATTGACATGGTGCACGATGGAAAGCTAAACAGTTTCATGATTCCAAAAATTATTTTCCACCTGGTTGTATTCTTTCAGTTGTAGATTTTGCGGAGAACTATACATTCTCTCCTCAAAAAGAGCTTCAAAGTCAATATTATCATTCTGATCAAGTTGCAATATTT
>MU224975.1:1648128-1658880 GCA_018584345.1 Thuja plicata | reverse complement strand
TATATATATATATATATATATATATTAGACTAATGATTGATTTTGTTATCTATTGAAAATTTACATAATTTTCTCTAAGATTAGATTAAAATAAAACATGTACATCAACCTAAATGGACTTATATATAGATCAAAATAAAACATGCATGTAACAATGTACAAATGTCTAGATACAGATCAACATATAAAACATAAAAAACACATGTACAACATCAACATAATAATGTAAATGGACATGTAAATATCAATGTATCAACGTAAAAAACTTATGTACATATCAATGTAAATGGCTAGATGTCAACATAAAATATGCATGTAACAATGTACAAATATCTAGATATATAGATCAACATAACAATGTAAATGGACCTGCAAATATCAATGTATCAACATACAAAACACATGTACATATCAATACATATGTGTCTAGATATCAACATAACAATGTAAATGTATTTACTATCTATCAATGTAAAATAGATGTGTGTATATAATCCAGATCTCTCATGTGTAAATCTAGAGCAATAACCACCATGATCACCACTTTGTGTAGGCCTATGTGGATCATCATCCCGGTGGACCTGAGTCTATATATGTGCAAATACATAACAATTTTAAAACAAATTTAATTAATATATTTATCCAGACCAAGATTTTTTCTAAATGTACATGTTTAAACTTGAAATGAATAAACTATTTAAAAATAATTTAAATTAAATTTTACCTCTATATCCTAATGAATTGAATCAACAGGCTCCTCTAAATCTCCATATGCAGTGCCCCTCGTAGTGTCTTATACCTAGTTCAAATTAATTTAAAATATATATAGTTAAATTTATATATAAATGGAATTTATATATATAAATGGAATTTATATAAATAAATTAAATACAAAATTAATTGATTGTTCTTAAATATTGAAATTAAATGGTTTCGAGTATGCCTAGTGTAATGCATGTCCAATGTCAGATAACTCAGAAGAATGTAAGGACACTATCTCAAGATCAATGCCCTCATCCATAAGCAAATTTGAGAATCCATTGTGAAATCGTGAGGTCGTAGGTGTCTGATATAGGGGAGCCTGTGTATGCTGTCGAGGTGGTGTAAGATCATCCACACTCTATTGTGGAGTTGTAGGATGTATCTAGACATCCTCTTGTCTGAAGGTACTTGCCTTTGCATCTCCTCATCCTCGACTACTGCATGTGGAGGATCTTGACACCTAGTCTCCTCGAATGAATGCAAAAATATCACGTGGAGGAACCCCATGTGTTGTAGAAATGTGCTGGTAAGATGCAAGGAGATCACTGACTAAAATGGAGCTCATTTCGCGCAGACGATCCTCTGGTAGTCATAATATCTCATATGGAGTGGGAAGATCATATTGGATGTATAGATCATAAAATGGACTAGAAGGATCAACGCCTGTGCTCATCTAGGATCTGAGCATGTACCTACCACACGGTCAGATGACAACTCATTGACCTGAGTCGCAATGGTGGCAATGCTAGAAAACATATCTATGCATGCATCCTTAGCAGCAACCTATCCAGCTCCAGTGTAGGTCTCCAAACCTTTTGGAAGAACCAAAAGGTTTTGACCAACCAATGCCCTCTTACTAGGGGGTTGTGGTGCATCAGGTCGTCTACACTTATCCTGATATCTCCCTCGACCCTGACCATCATGTGGAGGTAAATCTGTGTAATCAACATCATAACCTAAATGGAACTATGCAAACAATTGTTTGCAGAAATATAAGGGCACCTCATCCTTTTGGGGCCACATATGATGGGCCGCCAACCATCTCGGATATATAAAAGGATCTACTAACTGATATGTATATTTTGTGACCCTATATGATCTAACCACTTTCTTTTTTATGTAATGGGTCCCAAACATGTTCTTAACCTGAGTAACAGTAACATCCCCATCAACTGTCCTCCAACCAACAGTACCTATAACAGTGCTAGATAGGCTATGGTAAAAAGAATCAATCGATGCATCATCAAATGGATTATATGATTCAGCCTTCTGAATCATACTCATCAACTTTGTACGAATGGAAATCAATTTCTCTTTATTAGGGAGGGTATCACTATTCTGCAATGTCCTCTCTAGCACAGCGAGAGCGGCATACATCCTCGTGATAGTCTCTTATCTGTGACTAGCACGACTCTGTGGGGTACCATGGTAGCCTGACGATGCTCGTGAGGCCTGACTACCATGAATGCTAGGATCTAAACCAGTAGAAGCCATGTGATGTAGAAATGTAATATCTAGAGATAATAAGTGCACTCGCTGCAAGTGGGCACATACATGTGTACATTCAATAGGAAATCAATTTATATATGTACATGTGTTGAAAAAGAACATATTTTTAAATTAAAAAATTAAAAAATATATATACATACATATTTAAATTTTAAACAAACTCAATTTACATCTTCAACATGAAACATTTTTTCAAACAAAAGTTCAGAAATTTTAAACAATGAAAATTGCACATGTACATATTAACATAAATATATACATAATATATCTATGCCCATCTGAACAAAAATATTCATGACATCCCCTTAAGCATAAATACATCAAAAAAAGATTCCACATGTACATAACTTTTAAGTGATTTTAAGATTTTAATATATACAAATTGATTTATGTAACCTAGTACGTAAGACTTAGGGTTTTGTTATGTACTAATTTTGAAAGTTGTGTATGTAATGAAAATGTCTAGAATGATCAAGTTGTGACAAAAATATTTTGTGGCACATTCTCAAGTAATAAATATAGTCATGTATCCTAAATTAATTCCTTGTAATGATTGCTTCAGATGACTAAAGACTAATTACATTCATGAAACAAAAGTTATGCTTCTAGGTTTACGTTTTGGTTAAATTATATGATTTTAGGCTTTTAATTTTACGTATAAATGTTTCATAATTTTGGATTTGGGTTTATGTTTATGTTTCAAAATTTTGGATAAATTATGTGTAAGTTTGAGTTTGCGTTTAAGTTTGGGTTTGCATTTAAATTTTTTTAAATAACATCAATTATATGAACTAAAAAAATTTATTTCTAGAAAATGAAGAAAAAAACCATGACATTACAATGCTAAATAAAAAAAATTCATTTTACATATATGTTTATACAATAAAACATTTTAAAAACCAAAAAAAAAATGAAATAAACAGGGCCCTACCTCGAACTCGACTGAGTATTCTTCCTCAGCTCCACACCCTCAATCTTAGCCCCTTAATGTGCAAATGAGAGGCTAGCGGGTTGTTTTTGGGTTTTAAATGCTGCGCATACTTGGCCGAGTATAACTCGGTCGAGTCTACTAGGCCACATAGGCGCCACTTAGCGCCACGTGGTGCCCATGTAAACTTGGTCATGTGGGACTCGACTGAGTCTTACTCGGCCAAGTATAACGTGAAAGAGTGCCCAGAGTTAGCCTTAGGGTGAGAGATTATTATGCTTTTACCCTGCAAATATCATATGCTATCCTGAACATATACAGACAAAGACGCCAAAGATCACAAGAAGACAAGGAGCAAATCATATCTTATTCTCCAATTTTGTCCATCCACTGCTTGGTGTTTTCTTGTCTTTTGTCCTTTCTATATTTTAGGGTTAGTTCTTAAAACCATCTAAAGCTTGTAGCATCCTTACTTCTTAAGGATTCCAAGATGGTTTTAGCCTATATATGGAGCTTATTGTAACATTTTGAAAGATGATGGAATAGAATTACAAGGTAGACTACTAAAATTTTTCTGAGCCTCTATACTTTTTTGTCTATCAGAATGTATTTGAAGCATTAAGACATTAAGATAATATATTGCAATCTCTGTTTTAAATCTTGGTTGTCTCTTTTAATTTCTATTACAGTTCTTGTATGTTTATTTGTAAGGCACTAAGACATACTGATCACAAGGTGATTGTGCGGTCATTTGTGAGCTCCTTCAAGGATTAATTATTTCAAATGACCCTAGAGAACTTAGCATTAATTTAAGGATTTGATGACAGAGTTATAGAACTAGAGGATAATCTGTAAGGCATTTTATCTTTGTTGCAAGTATTTTATTAATCACCTTATTGTGGATTTATATGAAGATATTGACTCTGTAGCCCATAGGATCATGCACTGGTTTATAGTTTTGCAAGTAATTGTTCAATCATCCAGCATTTAAGAACAATCATTCAATTACATTACACTTATAAAAGAGCATACATTCATAAGCAATTGTACTCACAGAGTATACAATTCAAGTCTGTTGATTTCTTCAAGAGAGAAGCAAATAGGTTATCCCTCCTAAGTTCATAAGAACTGTAAAAGGAAGAAGGATGAGAATCCTTATCGCATTACTATTTGTTGTTTTCAAAATACTAGTTTGTCTTATTAAGCTCTGTATCAGATTATTCAGTCATTTGCATAGTTATTTACTTATTGGTACAATAAAAGACATTCAAAAAATCAGTAAGAAGAAATAATCCACTTAAAATTACTCTAAGATCAATAATCATCCATAGGTAATACGTGCCTGAGTCAGTGGATCTCAAAAAAGAAGGAGGAGGTAATAGTTTCCCCAGATATTATCAAAACCCTCATCAATTAGGTATTTCTCTTGCTTGAATCAGTTATTTCAATTTGGGAGTCATAGAGTTAAAACAAAAATTCAAGCATTTTGAGGTTCAGCAAGAAAAATCCCTAACACACCATAAGGTGAGTTTGGTCCTATCTCCTTGTCTGTTATTCTACTTGTTTCAACAATAATGCACTCATGGTTATCTTGGCTCTAAATGCCTCGATACTGGTGTACTTTTGTTATATCAACTAGAAACAGTGTTTAGGTCATCTCAGCTCTTGTGCCTAGATGCTTACATTTGTTTCTCACATCTATCCAATGAAGAATCATATTCATATTCTTATGGTTCCGCTAGTTCCAGTAAGGATTGTATTGACTCTAATGTCCAAAAATGTCCAAATGATGAAAATATTGTGACTAAAAAAATTGGTGATTTGACTCATGTCATAGAATGCATTTCTAGGCTTTCATAATAGCATGGTAACATACTCCATCAGATAATCTAAACACGGATCTATTCCTTTAACTTGTTGCTCCTCTAATCATTTGCTGACATAATCAACTACATTTCATCTCCTTAAGGTTACCCATCTGCACACAAAGGGTCAGTAACAAGAACAAGAGCATGACATGTATTCAGCACAAGATAAACAAAGAACGCATGATTTACATTTGTCATCTATGATCTAAGCTACAGAAAGCATACAACATCAAAAGATCATACAACAAGATATATGACAAGACAACATATTGAGCGCAAAAAAAAGGATCATTGTGTGTGTGTGTGTGTGTGTGTGTGTGTGTGTGTGTGTGTGTGTGTGTATATATCTCAAAAATGTCTCGGTGTATACAAAAGGATGTGGTCTTATAAATATTGATCAAAAATGTGCACCTTCGGTGCAAATGAAACATGTATAATCATATGGATCTCCAAAATCAGAATGGGATAAGATAGAAGAGGGGTAATCAAGTCTCACTTCCTTCCTCGCCACCATCAGGTGGTCGGCGTGGAGGAACATTTGTCTTGGGTGGAGGGCCTACTCCCTGATATTGTGCTAAGTACTGTGAATATGTTGGCACTTGTTGTGCCATAGGAACCACTGCAGTGTACGCTGCAACATAGTAGGCTATGCTACTGGTCTAAAATGTCACCTGGCTCTGTAAAGCCTGAACTCTCTCCTCGTGACCTACAATCACTCAATCACGCTCTGTAATCTGAGACTAGGCTACTGCTAGTTCTATTTGAGAGGCTCGCAATCATGTCCTCAATGACCTGATCACATCCTGAGCTGTCTGGGGCTCTTTGTGAGGTCCCTCCTCTCAATGTGGTCCCTCCTTCTCTACAACCTCTCGTGCCTCTCGGCACTACTGAAATACTCTAACTACATCATCTAGTCCTAGGTCGAGCTGCACGTCTGGCATCTCCTCCTCTGCAACCTGTGTGGCTAGCACCTATCCTCCAAATGACCCTAGGGTTCCCATTTCCCCGTGATCTCTCTATCGCCCCGACCCTGGTGTCCTGGTTGTGCTAGGACTAGTCTCTCCTCCTACCCTTAGTTGTGTGGAAGTCCTCTGTGGTGGTCTCTAAGGTGATCTCTATGGAACGATCGGTGCATCTACCATAGGTCCCTGCTCTGGGGCATCCTCGTCAATCCTAGGCACTCTCTCTGTCGAATCTATAAATCTAGGAAAAGGATATCGAGATAGATGGTCTTGATACTCTAGAGTAACTCATGCATCTGCTACTCCCTCTAGATGCTCCCACACTGGTCGATTGAGCTCAATGAGCTCCTATGTGCACAATGAGACATAACCTACATAACGACATTTTAATTACTCATTCTATGATTTATAAGCTCTAAGATATCTATGAAGAACCAAAAGAAGAAGAAGAATATGCAAAGAAAAATTTTAGTTGCGAGACCATCCTTTGTGCTCCTCATCTATAAATTGATTATAGGAAAGGTACTCTATGGAGACACTCTAAATATGTCCATACTGTCGCAGTACCCAGGACAATGTGAATATCTCTATCACTAAGGATGTCTTTCCCAACAGTGGGCATGAGATGAAGAATCTCTCCAGACTGTCCGCCACTCAGCCCAGACCTCTACCTGCAAATAAGGTTGCCATATAACCAAACTCAAGTCATCGAGCTAGCACCTCCAATACTCTTTCTTTCCTAGGAAGGGTTGTGTAATGAAACCTGAATATCTATTGACATAGGGTTGTCCGCTTTGCTGTGTATCCGTTGTAATAAGTCTACAGACTGTGAGATGCTCCCAGTCCCATATCTATAGAACAACAACTCCAGTAGCCATGTGTTAGATCCCTCTATTGGTCACCTTGTGCATATCTTGATACATCTGTGCTAAGAGGCACTGACCCCAACCAAGCTACGTAGGCTACGTGAACAACCTCTCTAGCATCCGAGCCTAACCACACAAGAAACCCTACTGTGATCGGTCCACCATCAAGAAGCACTCGATGAACCCAGCAAGAACACACTCCAAAGGCCACTGTTCTCCATAGCTCTCTAACAATGTGTCCCAGGTGATCAATTTATCTATAATCAACGAATTATGAAACACTCAAATTAATGCCCATACACTGACTAAAGGTGTGGAATCATACTCCACAAGTACTCCAGCAAAAGGAATCTGCAGAATCCTATAAATGTCCTCGGGAGTGATAGTCATCTCCCCCATCAGCAAGTGAAATGTGTTTTCCTCACTGTGGAATCTCTCCACAAGCGTGGTCAACATCCTATGGTTCACCTGAATATCAGGCATCTAAAGCAACCAAGAAAGACCACAGGCTCAGATATGTGCAATCTGATCATCTGATAAACCATGAACTAACTGCATGGTGGTTGGATAAGTGGATCTAAACTGAATATCAGGCAATTGCACCTCCATGAAGACAAACAATAGAAATGGCAATAGTATCAACATCAAATCAAAGTGAAATCACTACAGCGTAATCAGAAAAGTTTATAAACAAACTACTAAGAAAGACAAACATGCAACTGGATGAAAAAATTAGGAGAAAAATGTCTTTGTTCCCATACGACAAAAGGCACAAATGACCAAACTAGCCCCAAGGTTCATACGATAAAATATTATAGGCTAGACGATAAAATAGTATCATACGACAGATAAAATGTTCCTAGATGACAAAAGGGGCAAGCTTGAATATTGTCATGCGACAAGTGGATAAGGCCCGTGCGAAAAATCTAATGTCTTCATGTGACAAAAGAATTTTTGGCAGACTATCGTATGAGCCCTTTCACAGGACTGTATGACAAATCGAGGATGTATGGTAAAAACATCCAAAAACATTAAAATAATCAACCAAAATAGAAAACATTAACATGCAAAGATGAATTTTATCTACTACTTACAGGTGGTGGATAATCTTTGGGTCATCCATGCCTTCGCATGCGCTCAAAATGATGAGTAGAGATTGGGACCACCATTTTCGCTCAAAGAAGCTTCTCGAAACTCAAATGTGGATGGTGAAAATGATTTGAAAATGACCCCTCCGAGCCTTCTATAGAAATTTGACCTAATTTTTCAAATGCTCCTATGGACGCAAAAATTGCACTTTTGGCTAATTGAACTGCTTTGAATCCATTTTTGGGACCGAAATCGAAATTCGACGATGTTTTGATCCTCAAAAATGCAAATTAACCTAATTTTCACAAATGTAGTTGATTACTGACGCTTTCCTCACAGGATTCTGATTTGAGATTCCTTTTGATCAAATTTCTTGCGCATTTCCCTCTATAATTCCAAAATTCAACTTAAGTCCATTTTGGTCAAACTTGGTCAACCAGACCTCAAACAGGCTTGCATCTCACCTTTCTCAATACTTTTTGATCTATCAGGCTTGTGCCTCCCCTTCTTTCGATTTCATTCCCAATGGGATAGTATCACTATATCAACAATTTAATTCACACCAACAAGTTCAATCTAGGGGCATTAGTCCCTGACTCAAATCAAGACCTAATCAAGTGATTCTCATCACTACGCATCAGATCTCAATCTCTAGGGGCATATCAGATTCATCGCACCATATCAATTTGAGAACTCCCCTCAATCTGGTAATTGGCTTCATCATGACCCATATCAATTCAATTATCCCAATCAATTAATTGAATGACAATCAGTCTCATCGCACCACATCAAGTTGGTTCGTCATTCAAACTTAATCTTAAATCAGGAAAGTTGCTTGGAGGACGGGCATTTAGTTTCATCGCTTCACATCAAGCTGGATGCTCAAACTCTTTATCAGTCTTTTCTCAATCAAGCCCGGAGTTGATATCCTTAGATTTCTCTATCAGTCTTCACTCAATCAAGTCAGGAGCTGATATCTACAAAATCTCTATCGATCTTCGTCCAATCAAGCTCAAAATTGGTACTATTAGTCTTCGCTCAATCATTTATGGAGCTGATATCTTCAAAATCTCTAATCGATCTTCATTCAATCAATTTTGGAATAGGTTCTGATCTGTGGGATATTTTGATCGCTTCACATCAAGCTATTTCCAGATTCAATCAAACTTCATATGTTTTTTGATCCAATGTGTTCCCAGATCGATCACACATTAGTCAAAGAGGGGAAAATGTAATCACCAAAAAATGGTCTAGCAAGCCCATGGCCCCCTTTTCTCAAATATTTGGTCTTAATAAAACCATAAATCATAGACATTATTGCTAGACTCTAAATTATTGAGCATTTAATCAAACTTGCTTATATAATTTTCATCCTAACTTGTTGAATCAAATAATCAAACATCTAAGCCTAAACTAAAAAAGCATAAAACATTGGGATAAAATCAAAAAGTCCTAAGTCTTAAAAAGTGAGCCCATTCACACATGGGTGTGCACTCAAAAATCAAATAAAACAAATAAAAGTGATAAAATGCCAAATTTGTCTTATTTTCCATAAAGTTGACCAATCCAAATCACTTTATCATCTCACATAGACTGAGAGGAATTGCATCTCCACCATTTATCAAATTATTTTGCCTCTTAATCTCAACCGCTCATTCCTTGGAATCTCTTATAAAAGGGATAGCTCCCTTGCTCAAAACATAACAAGAAGATTTAGAGTAAAGTTATTATGCTATTTTCACTCTAGAGTTTACTAAGAACATTCATAGTCATTTGCTTTCATTAGTAGTTTCTTGCATTGTTTTCATTGTTAGCTTTATTTCTTATCTTAGATGGCATTCTATTTTCTTTCATGGCTTAATATAGATGCATTGTTCTTCTCATTTGGTAGCTTAATCTTGCATCTTAGTTCTATTTCTTGTGATGTTAAGCATTTAGATTGCTAGTTCATGCATTTGCATTTTCAAGCTTTCAAGAGAAAAGTATGCAAGTCTATGCATCTTGCTCACTCTCCTTCCATTGAATCTTCCATTTTGGAGTAGTCAAGTCACCGCTTTCTCTATGTCCAATCTGATGGACAACTATGAGAATCATACTCGCTTCAACTAGGAATCAATAGGCCGGTTTCAAGAGTTTTTAGTTTAGTGCTTTGAATCTTATGTTTTGCTAACCCCTTGATATAATGGTTTATTGAAGTGTTTGGTTGCATATTTTAATCTCACATTTTACCAAACACAATTATTGATCGATAGTTGTGAGAGTAGTAGTGACATCAGTTGTGGCATGTAATCTGGAGGAGACCTATTTTGGTGGTTGACTTCAGACATGTAGCATGTATTATGAATTGTAAGCGTGGATTGCGGATCTTGGAGTGTAACTGATGGATTGTAATTGATGTTTACTTGTTATAGGTACTGTGTGTATCTTAGTGTGTATACGTGAAATCTTCAATCTGTTGGGAGCAAGCTCAAACATGCAAACATTAGCGGGTTATATATCATGACAAGAAAAGCATGTAAAATCAAACATATCATGACAAGAAAAGCATGTATGAGATCTAACTGACAACAAAGATATCAAATAACATCTGATTAAGCTAAAAATGAATAACTTTGCACCCTAATCTACTCATTTTGATTTGCTTATTTTGATTTATATGTGGGTGTGCTCTCTCAAACACACAATTTGCTATGAATCCCAATGCAATATGTAATGATACTATCCAACTAGAAGAAAGATTCAAGAACTAGTTATGAAGAAACTAGTCT
>MU224975.1:1598571-1648028 GCA_018584345.1 Thuja plicata | reverse complement strand
ATTCCCCCCCCCCCCCCCTCTCAGTTGTTCTTGTGGACTATTATTCCTAACAACTTGACCATACAAACTAGCAAACTTATCCCATGCTTCCTTGATTATTTTATATTGGTCAATATGGAAGATAAGGTTACTTGATACATACTTTCTTAAATTTCCAAGAGCCATAGTATTTTTATTGAGTCATTATAATTGAGCATTAGGATTAGTTGGTGAAACTATGATTCCATCAATATATTCAATTAAACCTTTTTCCATCAACTTACTCCTGCTTTAATTTTCCATGATGCATAATTATGTGGAGTTAAAAGTGGAAATTTAGATGTACCTATAATACAAAAATGAAAAATGAGAAAGAATTTAGAAATAATCACACACACACCCCCCCCCCCTAANCCCCCCCCCCCCCTAATTCACTCAATCAAAGACCCCCCCCCCAAATAGATGATTTTGGCACTTTATACTTAGTGCGTGTACAATTGCCACTTGCCCAACAATAGCTATGTGGACTTATTATTTTGATGTTTACAACTACCTACTTGATGCCAAATCGGACTCAAAACAAAATAACTAAGGATTTAACTAAGATCCTAAATCTACAATGATTACAATTGTCTGAAAAGGGACCTATTTCTAAAAGTGATATTTTTTCCCAAATAATTCTACAAAAGGATAGCAAGTCTGAAAACCAGACAAAAAAATATGCTCTTTCAAAAAAAAGGCACCTGAAAATGTGTCCGTACGAGACTAAACAAAGCCTATGAATTTGAAAAAATGAGAATTGGATAGGTACAATCACCAAAAACTGATATTTATGATAAATATGTCCACCAGAACCAGAAAATAAGTACTATGTAGAGCATGAAAAATTAGCCCAAATCAAAAAGTATTGCATCAGAAAAGGAGGTTGTATGAGTGAGTTATGAGGTTTTGAAAATTGCCTCCAAATATGAAAATGCAATCTGAGAGGGGTCCAAAATTTTCAACCTTGTCGACATCAAAAAAATGTTATGTTAAATTTGACACCTTTCAGACCATCACAAAATTCCAAGAACACTAGAAAATGATGGCTACAAAAATCTCAATTTAATTCCTTTATAAATGATAATGTCACCTTTATTGGTTTGTGTGGCCCGATGTGTCTAGATGAAATGGTCTACAGCTAAGCTTATGTGTCTGCCACGTGGATGCTGACTGGATGCCACACATATCACTTAGATTGGAAGATCTGTGAACTTTGTGCTCGCTTGTTTGTTGAGAGTGCCACGTGGATGAGTCTATCAAGTGTCACATGGCACCCAACAAGATAGTGGATGGTCAGTGGCGGAGGTGGGAGGCAGTTGGGTGGTGCATTGGACTGTGTCAGATCAAGGACTTTAGTCCTACATTGATCCACAGTTTTGGATCTTTGCCTCTCTATATCAAGATCTGTAGAGATAAGATACATCAGAAGTCGTTGGAAATGAGGGCATGCATGGTTGTTTGAGATATAAAATGTTTATGATAATTTTTTGTCGGTTGTTTGAATCTTGGTGCCTACATTTTTTGGACTTTTTAGGTACTTTGATTTGGCGGGGACCCAAGATGTGACTGCCTGGTTGCTTGTGTAGTGTTTGATACACTATCACTGGAATTTAGACAAAACAAAGAATATTCAAAGGAACCTAAAACAATTTTTTGAAAAAAAAATCAAAAATAAAATATGAAACGAAAATAGCAGGAAAAAAACATTTTAATTTTTCAATCGTACTGACTACACAGGTTGGTCGTATGATTCATTTGTGCAAAAAAAATTTACCTTAGGTTTGACTTTTGTTCAAAATAGGCAAATTTATAGACAAAATTCGCCACAACAACCTCACAAATGCAATGATGAGGTTAGATGTTTCTCTAGAAGCTCCCACAAAATGTTGCTCCTTGGATCTGAGTACAGACCCTCCAACCAATGAAGCAAAAACTCTCTAAAGGCTATGTAATGAACACTCCAATAGTTCTGATACTATGTAATAATTCGCCTAAGGCAACATGCCAAGATCTAGAAACCTGATGAATAGCACAAACAAGAGAGACAAAATGATATGATCAATTAATTGAATGGATTCAATAATGATCAATAAGGAACATAATAGATAAATACAATGTAGGAATGCATGCTTAAATAGGCAAGGCAATAAAAGTACATGATAAGGAGAAGATAAGCTATCACCCATACAAGGTGGAATCACATGTCCACCAAAGGTGGATCATCCTCCATTATGCAATGAAGTATGTGCAACAATGTGAGGATGATAAGTGATAAATGCACTAAAGGTGGATCTCATGACACATAAAGTGGAATGTGATAACAACTATCACCACCTAAAGTGGATTTTCTTGTACTCCATGTACTGAAATAAGATGCAAATGCCTAGGTGTCTAAAATGCAAACTACTATGCAATGCATTATCTTAAGTAATCTTAAGTAAAATATAATTAAGAATATTTAATTACATTAACAATTAGTATGGATTCCCCCCTTTATCTGGCATGCACCCCTCAATGTGCATGCACAAGGAAAGAAGAGAAAAAAAAAGAAAGATGAAAGTAAAGCATGATAATATGAAAATGTGTATAGATAGATAGCATAAGAATAGAAAGTGAACATGATAGCATGAAAATTTTTAAAAAAATATATAAAATTAGTGATCTAAATTATTAGATACTTACCTTTGTGTATAGAAGACGGAAAGTGCGAGGTTCCCCTTGTCACCCCCTAATGTAAGCAATCATGAATGCATGGACCATTTAGAAAAATAATAACATTTCTCCTAGGATAACAAGATAAAGTGAAATGTATAAAGTAACATGGAAGATAATATTGATACTCATGTTTACTACCCATCCCATTATCCAACTCAATCATTATTCATATCGACACCCTCTACACAAGTATTGAATTATTATCGATGAGATTGTCTTACTTATTGTCGTTATCATATATTTGTCCAATACTATACTTGAATCTTGCATGGCACTTGATTCATCTTATTAGTATCTTTCATCATTTGGCATTGGCTTCGAGAACCTTTAGCTACATTCAAAGCATTTATTTTCAACTTTGGTATTTTTCTGCATCCATTTCATAAGGTCAGGATTTATCACATTTTTTAATTAGACCTGGGACTCTTGGTTTTATTATGCCCCCTCTTGACACCAACATTGTGACATCTACAAAGATTTGAGACATCATACATCCTAATTTTCTTCCATCATAGTATGTTTTGGAATTGGAAAATATCCTACATATACCTTTTTATTCCTAGTTGGGGATGAATGTTGTTCAACAATCATGGGCCAATCTTCTACATCCAATGTCAATAATTTTTCATCAGCATAGGAGTCTACTTGAGTGGGGTTTACATAATCTCTATTCTTATATTTATTATAGGGTGGACTCTTTCCTCAAGAGTTATATCCTTCTCTCTTCATCCTCTCTTAGGGGAGTCTTTTCGTACTAGTTTCCCCTTCTTTTTTGAGAGGATAGTGGATTTACTTGAGCACCTAATTAAGCTTAGTTGTTGAGACTAATTTTATTTTATTTTTTATTTCTCCTAAGTTTTATTCGTGGGGGTTGTTGGTGTAATATTTTATTCAATTTAGATATATTATTTCTTAAGTATGATATTACACATTTAATAAGTTTACATAAGAGAATAAAAATTATATGCTATAGGAGCATAGTGCATGGCTATTGCATATGCTTGTATAGAGCCACCGTGGTTACAAAGATTTTGTTTAAATATTATATTTAAGTATAAATAGGTCAAGATAAAACTTTTTAGAATGTCATCTTTTTGGCAAAAAAATCAATATACTATACTCATCTAATTTGCCTATTAATTTTTAGTATCACTTTGTTCACAAGATGGTTATTGCTCATAGACTCGTGATATAGAACATTGTCATCTTTGTTAATATTGTAAATTCTCTCACTAAACAATGAAAATGTAAAAATTCAATTAATGCAAAGAGGACATAGACCTTGTCTCTTCTACCCCTTGATTTATTCAAGTTTCTTTTATCTTGATTCAAACATCACATGAAAAAATCTTAGAATAATAAGTATCAATCATCTTGAAATCTTAAGTCTTTATTAACTATATTTAATTATGTAGATAATAAATAATGTATGATCTCCAAACATGGTGGAGTGGGATGAAATGGTGCCTATGTGTAGGTAGATATATTATTTATTCCCCAAAATACTTAGGATATTGAGTAAGGTGTTAAATAGGGAACCAACATTCCAAATTTGGTGTTACATTACCATAAATTCCTATACTATGGATATGACACAAAGATTGAATGTTCTCATAACTTGATATTGGGATTTAGTCAATTCAACTATTATAAGGTTGTAATATACATGATGCATAAAGGGGTGTAAGAAGTGTAAAAGGAGTTACATACTATTTTGAGATGTTTGACCATGACCATAGGGACATGTGATATTTTTATGGCTCATGATTTTGAATACCTCTTAATAGTTTCTTGTTTCTAATTTTCGTATATATTCAAGACATGATAGAGTGGATCGTGATGTTCTTTGTGGTACTCTTACGATATCAAACAATCATTAGAGGGATAAATAATTTTAATTAATGTACTATATTTTTTAGAAAAATATAAGTGTGTGTCTCTTCCTAGAAGGTTTCTACACATATGCCTAATGTATTTTACTATTAGAAAAGAAAGTGTTAAGGGGCCCTTGATACCCTTTAAACTAAGATAGTTTGTAATAAAATTACAACAAAATATTCACTCAACAAGCACCTGGTAAATTTTATTTTTTTTTTATTTTTTATTTTTTTAGAAGGATGAGAGAGAAGCGGGAATATAGGTGGGTCCAACGGTCACCTGCAAATGCAGGCGGACGGAGAAATGAGTTGAATGGAGGTTGTGTGGACTTCAAGGAAGATGCAGGCCTGCCTTACACATGTCAGACTGAGCAAAAATGGCCTTTTATTACTCTCTTGAACAACATAGTAGGCCTTCTAAAGCTCAAGATTTCATCTCTGTAAATGGGTATGCAAAAGGGAGGAATCGAGGCGGCCTGGGTTGGAATGGCAAGAACGGGGAAAACTGGCCTAGACATAAAGACAAACAACATTTTTACTCAAAGATTGGGAAAAACTTTGACTTCAGAAAAATCGAGCATATATTCTATCGCCCGAAGCAGAAGAGTCTGGATGAATCCTTGAAACACGATGAGGCGAAGGAGAAGGATCTGGCGCCTCATATCAGGTATGAGGTTATATCCACCATTAAAATTTCAAACCCCCAACAGAGGATGTTATAGGTTCTCTGAATGATAGGGTTTTTTTCTTTAAATTGTTGGGTCCTTGGCCATCAATAAGCACTATATGCTATTGGTGTCAAAACGTCTGGAGGAAGACATCATGCTCAAAACCCTCACAAATGAGTTTTACATGGGAATATGCCCGACCAGGGAGGAGAAGGTGTGGATCCTCAACAACGGGTCATATCTTATCAAGGGGAGAGGAGTATACCTCAAAGATTGGGAAGCAAACTTTGACCCAAGTAAGGAAAAGGTTAAGGGATACCCGGTTTGGTTGAATCTGCATAATCTTCCAATGGAATATTGAGATGAGGAAACCCTAAGGGAACTGGGTAATAGCATTGGCACTTTCATTGAGGCTAAGGAAGTAATCAATAGGAAGGATTCCTCTATCCATCCAAGGATTTTGATAACCTGCAAGCAAACAACCCCATTCCAGATTTTGTCACGCTGGAAACTGATCAAGGAGTATGGAAACAGTTGATTGAGGTATGGGAAGGGGATCACACCCATAGTAAGGAAGACCAAAAGAACAAGCAGAGCTCTACGAAGGGTAAAGGTTTGGAGAGGGATGAACTTTTGGATCGGCTTGAGAAGGAATTATGCTCTAAGATCTATGGGAAACTTGAACACATTCAGGGGCAACTTGACGGCTTGGACAGAGGACAATATGGATCACCCCAATGGGGAAAGGACTGCAAAACTGCAATGGAGCTAGTTTTTCAGAAGTTGTCAGTGAATCTTTGAATAAGGCTAACCAATCAACTCACAGAGTGTTGGATGTTCCCCTATCAATTGTGCGGGAAGATGAACGAAATGGTGAACATCATGAGGATCTAGAAAACCACTTGGATCTACAAATGCTCTCTCCTCTAACTAATAAGGACTCTATGAAGGAAGGCAGACTACAAGGGTCGATAGAAGCAGAGAAGGTTTTGGATGATGTCTAGGTGAATGTATCTGACACACCCCAAATTGTCCTTAACACTCAAATTTCCCAACAGGAACACCTAATGCCAGAGAGCTTAGAGAAGATAGTGAGGCATCAAGACCAGTTGTCCTTCCATCCTAAACCGGAGGGCGGCCTTTTACAATGTGACATAAAGGAGATGAGTCTGGAACATGCTCCATTGGCCCCTAACTCTGGAGGAATCAACGCACACGTTAATCAAGAAGGGATGGATGGCTTCAATCTGGCAGCAACAAACACTCAGATCTTATTGGGAGCTATTGAGAATCTATTTCAGACCTCCAATGAGCAGCAGGGGGATAGACTCCAACATTTCAAAATATACCCAATTAGAAATCTTGAAGGATCCTTTGAAGAGGCTAGAGATAGCAGTGGAAACTTGTTAGATTCTGACTCTCATTACAGTCCTCAGAGTGATGATGAGCATGATATTGACTTGGGTTTAGAAGAAATACCCAACATCATGGACTGCAGAGGCATAGAACAAACACAATCTTTAAGGGAGAAACCAAGGTTAGGTGAGACAAATAAGAGGGGAGAAAAATTCAATAAGGAAAAATTGGAATTACCTGGCTGTGCAGCAGGCCAAACAAAACTGGTGAGATCCGGAAAAGGTTGTGCCTTTTCCCGGTAGCAATGAAAATCCTTTCATGGAATTTCAGGGGCTGCAATGCCCCTGACAAGACCCGCCTGATCAAGAGAGGTCTTGATCAAGCTAGAGCAGATGTAATATTACTTCAGGAAACAAAGCTAAAAGGTGATGAGATTGCTTCTTTTTAGAGAAGATTGGGTAAATGGAAAGGACACTTTTCTGAGGCTATTAGTGCTTCAGGTGGTTTAGGACTCTTATGTGATGACAGTGTTGTCATGGTAAATATAGTCATCTAAGCTTCAAATTGGCAGCTTGCAGAGACCTCCTCAAAACAACTCTTCTCGAAGTTTTATATCTTCAATATCTATGGCCCCAATAATGTGAGGGATAAACAATTACTTTGGCAATGTATCTTTGGGTTCTTAGAAGATAGGTCGGAGGAGATTTTTTTGTTGGGGGTGACTTTAATGCTATCTCAAGTCCCTCTGAAAAGAAAGGGGGGAAGGGCTAGATGAGTGTTAGTCAAAGGAATTTTGTTGATTTTGTTTCAAATAATGGGTTGTGTGAAGTGGTGTTTAATCAGTGAGTTTACTTGGACTAATAGAAGATGGGGCTTCTCAAACATAGCCGAAAAATTAGATAGATTTTTGCAGGCAGGCCCCTGGGAGGAGTGCAATTGGTTATGTTCAGTTGATATAATTCCTATAGAAGGATCGAATCACTTCCTTATATGTTGCCACATCCAGGAAGATGCTACCCCGGAATGTTCTCCCTTTAAGTTTGAAGCCATGTGGCTGCGGGTTAAAGGGTTCATGGAAAAAATATCCGAATGGTGGTGCAATTCTCCACTTTGGGAAGGTAACAAGTCTTTTGTTTTCTTTAAAAAACTACAGTTCCTCAAAGCTCAATTGAAATTTTGGAATAGAGATGTGTTCCAAAACATCTTTGTGGAGAAGCTAAAAATTAAACAAAGCTTAGCTCTGCTGAATGATAAGGTTATATCATCGGGGATGGATAAAGAAAGTTTAATGAGGAAATATAAAAAAAATTTGTCTCAAGAAGAGACTTTCTGGAGACAAAAGTCTTGAGAAACCTGGTTAAAGGATGGAGATAGAAGCACTAAGTTCTTCCACAAGTCAATGAAGGCTAGATGGGTATGAAATAGAATCTTCTCCGTCAACTCTATGGTTGGGGATTTTATTAACACCTCTGATCAGATCAATGATGAAGTAGTAAGTTGTTTTCAAAAATATTTTTGCAAGTGATGTGGATGATCTGAGTAATGCGGATGACTTGCTAAACTTGATCCCCAATTGTATTTTTGAAGCACAAAATGCTACTCTTATGAGTCCAATAACTAAAGAAGAAGTCAAGATGGCTCTCTATGCTATGGGGGTGATAAGGCCCCAAGTCCCGATGGTTTCCCAGCAATCTTCTTTCAGAAAACTTGGGATATCTTGGGTAAGGATCTATGGGAGGTGGTTGAGGAGTCCCGTGTAGGTGGGTTTGTTTTAAAAGAATTCAACACCTTTATTGCACTGATCCCCAAGAAAGTTGATAGTGCAACCTTTGATGACTACAGACCTATCGCACTATGTAATACCACTTATAAGGTTATAGCTAAAGTTGATGCTAATAGAGTGAAACTACTCGTCAAGTATGTTATATCTCCCGAACATAGTGGATTTGCCCCTAACAGATCAATTTTTGAAGGTATTGTAATTGCTCATGAAGCCATTCATACAGTTAGAAATGCAAGGGTGTCCAAGATGATGATTAAACTGGATGTTAAGAAGGCTTATGACAATGTTAATAGGGACTTTCTGATTCAGATCATGAAACAGTTTGGGTTTACTGATGAATGGTTGAAGTGGATAGCAAGTTTCATAAACACACCTAGGTTCTCTATTTTGGTAAATGGGAGCCCTCAAGGCTTCTTTGAGACTAGTCGAGGGATCATGCAAGGTGACCCCATTGCACCTTTCCTCTTTATCATCATGGCGAAAGTGTTGGGGAGACTGATTGCCAGCAAGCGAAGAAGAGGTCAGTGGAAAGGGATAGACATTGTTGAAGGAATTGACCCTCTCTCCCACCTTCAATTTGTAAACGACAACTTTCTTTTGGGTGAAGCTATTGCCAGGGAAGCTAGGATCATCAAAGCAACCTTAGACAGATACAGTGAGGCTTCTGGACAATGTATTAACTGGCATAAATCTGAGGTTTACTTCTTCCACTGTAGCATAAATTTACAATCTCAGCTGAGTAACATTCTGAATATAAGGACTGGTAAGCTACCTACAAAATATCTGGGTGTTCCTCTCTTTGAAGGAGCCTCAAAGCCCCACTTCTGGAAACAATTAGTTGATCCCTGTTTGCATAAGATGGAAGGTTGGAAGGGCAAATGGTTATCGTCTGCAAGTAGGATTCTTTTACTGCAAACTGTTATTTCTACTATCCCCATTTATTCAATGAGTTGCTTTAAAATTCCTTCCAAAATCCTTGACTATCTAAGTAAAAGAATGCGAAAATTTTTCTAGAATGGTACTAATGATAGGGAGAAGTGGCCTCTATTAGCTTGGGACAAGATTTGCAGTAAGAAATTTAAAGGAGGTGAGGGGCTAAGAGATTGGAGAAAAATGAACCTTGCTCTAGGAGCCAAACTGGTCTAGAATATGTATGCAGACCCTGAATACTTATGGGTAAAAATTCGAAGGGCCAAATATCTGGACAGTCCGGCTAGGGATAGAATTCTGACCATAAGAAATCCACCAAAGGGCTCTACACTTTAGAATTTTATGCTTGATTGTAGAGGGCTTATCACAAATCACCTATCATGGAATGTTGGAGATGGGAAAAACGCTCTTTTCTGGAAAGATTCCTGGAATGGCCTCTCAGTGCTTGCAGAAGATGGGAAATTTTCTGAGGTGAGTCGGAACCTCACAGAACTATGGGGTCTAAAGTGGTGGACTATGTTGAAAAATAACAAACTGTTGTAGGGACTGTCTGATCCAGGAAAAGGGTGGATAATTTAGGTCTGTCAATTGAACAGAAGGCTCTAATGATGGAAATTTTTAACAGTAGAAGTGTCTTAATAACTCATAAGGCGGACTCAATTTTTTGGTGTGTTGCCTGAAGTGGGGAATATTTAATAAAGATTGGATACTTATCCCTTGAGGGGGATAATGGCACCCTAAGATGGCCATTGAAATTATGTTGAGACAGAGAGTGTCTCCCAAAAGCAAGGGCCTTTGCTTGGCTTGCAATCCATGGCAAAAGCCTCACTGCAGAGAGAAAAAAGAGATTTGGTTTTCAAAGCCCTACCAAATGTGTGTTGTGCAATGCAAACTCAGAGGACATAGACCATCTTTTAATAAGATGCCCCTTTGCTGAAGAATGTTGGGCAATGATAAAGTCAAGGTTAAATTGGATTGGTCCAATGCAAAATAGTGTTTATGAAGTCTTCTCAAGCTGGCCACTCCCAATGAAGACTTCGGCCCTATCTTCTATATGGAGAATATGCCCCTCAATTGTAATATGGGAAATTTGGAAGGAAAGGAACAGAAGGATCTTCCAAGAGAAGGAAGAATTGGTTGATAGAATCAAAGTGAGAATTTACATCTCAATTGAAGAATCTATGCAGGTTGTCATTCTAAGGCGAAGTAATAACGTAGTCTACACCAAGGAAGATACGAATATCCATCAAGGTTGGCCGTGCTTGAAGATTAGGAATGGAGGAATTTGTGGACAAAAGTACAAAAAAGATAGAATTAAGAATAAGGTTTGGAAGCAACCAGATGAAGACTGGGTGAAACTAAACTTTGATGGGGCATCCCAAGGAAACTCAGGGCCTTATGATGCTGGGGTTATAGCCAAGGATTGGAAGGGGAATGTAATTGCTCTAGCTGCTCAGAAGCTAGTGAATGGAACAAACAACATGGCAGAAGCAAGGGCAGCCCTTCTAGCTGTCAAAGTTGCTCAACAGCTAAAATTTCAGAGGATTCACCTGGAAGGTGATTCCCAAATTATTATCAATGCTATAAAAAACATGACGGTGACAGCTTGGCACTTACAAGGTATTATTGATGAGATTGGCCTCCTTCTTGACTCCTTTGATAATTTCAAAATTAGTCATATTAGACGAGAAGAGGATCAGGAGGCGGATGTTATTTACAAATGGGCAACCTCTTTCAACATAAATGATGGCATATAGTTTGATGATTTCTCCTAATGGCGAGCTTTTTAAATTTTTAAATTCACATTTCTCGAATTTAAAAACTACATATAAATAACAAATAAACATAAATCAACTTTTTAACTTGTTAGCATGAAATTGAAATGGAGATTTGATTACGATCTTTTCCTTTGCTGAGGTGGTGAAATGACATCATCGATTGTAGTGGTCTGACATGAGTAAATGTTTAGTTAGATTTGGCTTGTGCGAAATCTAGGGGTAGTTATGCCGAGAGTATTTTTGGACGGCTTTTGAGAAATGGCATCATCTGATGGATTGGCGTCGTCCTTGTTTGCAACGCTTGAGTTATTGCACGTTATGATGGTAAGTACTGAATTTGTATAAAGGCTAGGTGTAGGCTGCAGTGGATGTAAGTTGTCGTGTTAGAGAATTAGCGTCCGGGTTGTTTAAGTTTAATGTGTTTACGTGTCATGGAAGCCACGTTCTCCATCAACACCACAAAGTAGCAGAAAGGGTTTAAGAGCCTGTGAGCAAGAACAGAATGTTAAGCATGCTTTGAATTGAAGACATGGAGTTGGCAATGGCGGTCATTGATGTTCTTGGGCCTTAATTCCAAAACAGGCATGGCAAGTGGAGGCTCAATGTTGATGTGGTTTCAATGCTTATCGCTTGGGCCTTGGAGTTGGGTGAAGAGGAAGCAGAAGTTAAAAGGATCATGACTCTGTTGTTTAAACATGAGTTATTGGTAGGTTTGGACCATATTTTGGAATGGGCTATACCAGGAATTGGTTCAGACTACTCTGAATGCTTCAAAGACTTGGAGGAGGGAAGAATGTTTCATCCCATTTCTCCGCTGGTGGAGTCAAGTTAACAAAGGAGAATATAAATTTGAAATTGGGAGGAAATGGCTTGCCCTGAAGCGAGTTTTGCAGGTCATGACTGCAAGGTTTGTTGCAGAGCTTCAAGAAGACAACCCTTCTAATGTCTTCAATTTGGAAGTATCAAGAAGGCGAGGAAGGCATCAGGGCAGATGAAGTCCTTAATGGGCATGAAGTCTGCAGAAGGCTCAATTTTGCTGATAAACCCCGTTGGTAATGTGCACCCTCTACCTATGGCTCCATGAATGCAGATGTTTTTTGGGATTAAAGGATACAACAGCCCCAACACGATAGCCTTTTTGTGCGATAAAGACGATAGTTTTTTTATCACATCTGACTACTTCCAGAGTCTTATGTATAACCTGCTTTGGTTTTTTGTAACTCAAATATGTATTATGCTTCGTGTTCTTTGAAGCTATGCTGGTTAGTAGGTTTACGATCTGGTTATGAGTGATAAATATGTATATGTTCATATAGAATAGTTATCTAGATGGTCTACTCTGGTTGGTTGTTCGGGGTTTGATAAGGGATTTTTGTAAGGATCGGGGTATACTGGTGGAAATATGGGCACAAAGGCTCCCAAATGTCAAATGCTTTCAGTTATAAGCATATATGTATTTTCCTATTTTCAAAATCAATAAAACATATTATAGATCAAAAAAAAAACACCTGGTAAAAAAACAAACTATACCAACTACTAATTATTTTAGCCTGAAGAGCTTCCATTTCCAACTAGCTATACTACCTACTAATTTTTTCCATTCAAGAACTTCCATTTCCTGCAAATAATAGTCCTCTCAAAGCTTGGTAGATTTATGATCTTAGATTCAAAATACTTCTTATTAGCTCATGTCCTCATGTTTGGCCTAGCTTGATTCATTGTTTTCAGCTTCCAAATCCTTCTTAATTTTCCCTTCTTGGAGCTCTTTGAGATGCTCCAATAAATGCAATGGAATATACTATTTATTTCTCCAAAAGAAAAGCAATATAAAAGTTGACAGATACCAAACATATGCCAGCCAAGCAACACTTAACCCTAGCAAAGCTAAACCCTCCACACTCCTCATCTTTCAAAGACGTTGATAATGGGAAAAGTTTTCCCCAAGCCCACACAACCCATGTATCATTTAGGATTCTTGTAATGAACTAAATGGTCGGATTTCTACATTTATCTGAGTTGAAATGTTATTTAATGTGTCAGATCTTGAGATGTAGTGTTCCAATGAAAAGAGAAGGCTCCATTGTACAAATTTTTGTCTCTATATTGTTGCTCTAAGAATTATGATCTAAATAGTCCTTAACGTTTCCAGTGAATAATTAATATACTTTGAAAGGTACATCTCTAATTGGCAAAACGTATACCAATCAGCAACTTACAAGAGGCTTGTCTCTGTCCCTAATTCAATTAAAAACAAAATCCATAGCACAAAAAGATTTAAATTGGTTTCTTGTCTGAAATTTTGTTTCTTTCTCTTTCCACATTTCATACGACTAGCCTTGGTTTTTATTCTTATGCACACACGGGTGCTTTGGGTCATTAAAAAGCTCTGAGCCTGTCAGGGCTCACACTAGGCATGTTATCTGGCGATACATCTTGGAATTTCTAATTCCTCTTAAGCATGCTTTATCAATAATTAGAAAAAAGACAATAACAAAACCTCAAGAACATTTAACCTTAGCTGATTTTTCAAACTACCTCCTTAGGATTTCAAATCCTAAATTTGAAAAAAAAGAGGAGAGTTTGAAGTGATAAAGATGGTAAATCAAGCATGCAAGGATCATCCATATATATAATATCTGAGATCCTTGAATTTGGTATTATTGCATCCTCCAAGTTCTTTCTCTCGTGAATTCTGTTACTGTAAAACAATAAATTGTGATCCCAACAAGTCTTCCTCTTCATTTGTGGAAAACACTGACCGAATCAATACACAGCAACAAAAGACATCAGAACAGACCCCATCCATAGCTTTCCATCCTTCTCTTCCACTTCACTAACTGCTCTCACAACCTTTCCCTCTTTGTCCTCCAAAATTTCAAGAAGTTCTCCATCTGGACTATATTTTACAAGCACAGCATGAAGTCTTCCTCCAACATGCATTAGATATTGGAACTTTTGGGGAATTGGGAGCTTCAATATTGCTTTTCTTAATCTCGGATACAAACCATTCAGATGAGAATAAAGATTGCGGCGACAGTGTATAGCCACCCAAAATTCACCTTTCTCATTGGACCGTACATTGTCAGGGTGTCCTGGCAAAACTGCAAAGATGTCTGTTGTACCTGCTTTGGGGCCTTTCAACCAGTGCCTCTTGAGCCTGCAAATATTTGGATCAGGGTAAAAAGTTGAACTCTACTAAACACCAACTTTTAGCATGGATTAAATATTATGAATATCAGAATAACAAATAAAATCAGTAACTAATAACCAACCTTCCAGCACAAGAGTCGCTGTAGACAAAAAAGGATCCCTCCTTACTTAAAGAAATCCCATTTGGAAACTGCACATCACTAAGCAGCACACTAGCTTCCTTGGTTTGTGGGTTGTATTTTAATATTCTCCCTGAACTTTCAGCTGAAAATACCAACTGCATGAAGTTCCTGATATATATAAAACATTAAGTTTCAGAACAAGAACAAAACCATAAACTAATGTAACACGGCAGTTCCTACTATAAGATAATAAACAACGAAGAGTTTTCTCAAAATTAATACACATTCATATGTTTGCCATTCTCTGTTAAATGAAAATCCCTAAAAGTCTTATTAACAGTTCTAAATCCTAAGCATTTCCACTAGTTTGAATTCAAGATATCGCATCCTAAAATAATGGTATGTTTAACTTGCAAAACCATGACACGTCTTTCATAAGGTTAGCAAAGGTTTAAAATGCATAGCCATAACTTTAACAATGTGTATTACTACTCTGAGAAAGTTGGCAGGAAATTCAAATCTTATGCAAACTAGTTGAGATTTGGTGGAGCAGAGTTGAAAGGGATAATATTTATGTTGCACTTGCCATGGGAGGTGACAGGAATAGAACAGATCCCTTAAACTATAACAGCTTCAAACAGAATTCTAGGGTGTGAAAAATACTGGCAAATGGGGGTCCGATTCCCTTCATGGAAAACTTAACGGGTATGACACCCTGTTAGCAATCAAGTTTGCTAAAGGTTGGGATAGTAGACATGTGGTGTTACAAGGAATGGAGTCCAAGGTAGTAAAAGATTTAATGGCAGAGGGGACAGGGTTATTGCTTATATGAGTGGAAATCTTCAAAGATGGGAGCAGGAGTTTGGGAGGTGTTGCCATTTCGATTCCTGAAACCAGGGGACAAACATAGGAAACTGCATTTCGGACATGCTAGAAGCTCCCTAAAACCTCTGTGGATTACGTTGCCCTGTGCAGTATGAGGTATGTAACTCTCGAAAGAGATTCAAATCCCTTTATTATTACCACTTCATGTATCCTCAATAATTTCTGGCATGGAAGATTTGTTTCTTTCCCTTTTTACTTCTTTTCATCATTTGAAAACTCCATTGAGGACTGCACAAGAGCCCCCAGGATGACACCTCTGCATCAGGAGTTAATTATGCTCTTTGTCAATTTCATGAGGCTTAGGAATCCCTTGGTTTAACATCATGTCCAAAAAATGAATAAGGAAAAAGGAATGTTAATTCTTCTGATTATAGCTCTAGGAATTCTGAAAACCCTACCCATGTCTCTCTGTCCAAACATCCACCAAATTGAAGTCGGAGGTAGAAATCTCTGTCCAAGGATATGAGCCTGGATCTACAGGACATTGGAATCTGGATGTATTAGTAAAGAAACTGATTACAACGAGTGTGACAAAAGAAAGAAAATGGAAATGCCCCGTGAAGATTAACCAGACCCCAATGACTGGTAAGAAGGGGACTGAGAGCCAGAATGCTAGTATAACTTAAGAGGTTCCAAAGAAAAAATAGTCTCATAAAATGGATGTTTTAGGTGAAGCCATGGCCAAATCCTTGCCTAGCGTACTAGAGCCTTGCCCTTCTCTCCCTATGGACCTGTCAATTCCTATCTTCTCAAAGGAACTGTCTGTGGTGGTCAATCAAATGGCTCAAAATTTGAGAAACCTAAAAGAGAATTAAAATGCTCGGCCTAATCTCACAAAATGGTTCTTTGAGAAGATCAATAAGATGGATCTCAAACTAGGTATTATTGATAAAAAGTAGAAGAGGGATGCCTCAGTTTCTACAGAGGAGGACGAAAGAATCTTCCAAAACAAAGATCTATCCCCCAGGTAAAAAAGACCAATGGCTGACTCCACAAATCAGAAGGATAAAATAGAAATTGTGGAAGAAGAGGTTATGTTAAGCCTGGATAGCCATAATACCAAACTTCTTACAATGGATAAGGTCAAGAAAACTATCAAAGAAAATTTGAACAAGGTCATCTATGTCGGCAAATGCACTATTAAAAATAGTGCTATGGGACTAAAAATTGTGAATGATAAGCTAAGGAAGTTCATTGTTGACCTGAAGATCCCCTTTATTTAAGAGGAAGGCATAGAAAATAATGCAGATCCCAGCTCCAGGACTAGGGGCTGCAAAAAGAAAAACTACAATAAGTAAAAGAAAGAATTGCACGAATTTGTGGATCTTCATGAAAGCTTCTATGAGCAAGAGTTGGAAGCAGCGAAAACCCTGAAGAAGTTGTAGGTTTATCATCCTTTTCCTGCTTTGTTACTTTGTTTTCTGTGATGACTTTATTGCATCTCTGCTGCTGTTGCCTTCCAAAACCTGTTTTACTTTTTACCCCTTAATCAAGAACAATGTCGGCTAGTTGAGCAGGGATGCTATTCTTGCTTTGTCTTTCCCAAAATCGATATGAGTTCGTATCCTGTGGAAATAATATCAAGCATATAGAAAATCCTATAATGGCACCCCTATGCTTTCATCAGGCTAACATGAGCTGACTCTTTACCTAAAAGGGTTTACCAGGTAAAAATATAGAAGTTAAAACTTCTCATTGAAAAGCCTGGCATAGAACTTCTACATAAAACATCAAAGATCAACTTATTATATGAATGTTATGTGTACAAAAGAATTATAATTCTAAAACCCCCTTTGACCAATATGTAAATCTGCAAATTTGGATTTGGGCTAATAAAGGTCTTTCATACTCCAATGGACTACGTAATTGAAACATCTGTTTTCTTACAAGTACATCACAACTCCTAGACAAAAAAGTTACAGAGCGGTGAATACCTAGATCAACTTTCTAGCTTAGGATGTTATATCAAAACAAAGGACTGAAATTCAAAACTAAGATAAGAGTTTCAGCCCATTCAAGAGCAAGTTAGCCCAAAGAGATAAGAGTTTGACTCCATACTAGGAAAAGGGAGAAAAGCTTGACAACTTAGCAGAAACTTTACTAAATATCAACTCAATACAGCTAACTGAGACTACTAATGTGTTTTCAGAAATCACAGTAAATGCAATTTTGTAATTCCTATTAAGTTTTTGTGTCAACTTTATAATCAGAATGTTTTTCATGTCAGCTTCATATTTAGACTCAAGACTCAAATGTGCAAAGATTCATAAGCAGCTAGACATAGACTTATCAAGACTGATTTAACTCAAAATCAGATAAGACTTCATAAATTAGAAAATTACGAGACATAAGCATAAGCTGAAGTTCTCATTCCACACGGATTTAAACTCAAAGCCTCTAAATAATGCCAAAAACATTATTTCTTCCCCTTGAACCAGTCTTCTGCACACCTTAAATAATATGAGCATTAATAAAGGAAGACTTTTGGCTCTGTCGTAAGCATGTTTTATGCTTCAAAGTTTAATCTTGTCAGGGCCTAGCCAATTCCTGGCAAGCAGATCTGTCTCGGCTCTTTTGTGGTAACGTAAAGACTCAAACTCCATTTTCAACGACTCAACAAATCCTACTCCAATGGTTAATCCTATGCATTTTAGGGATTAGGGGTGTTGGTCGCACAGCTGAGGACGGGCTCACATCATCTGAGGTGTGAGACAAGTAGATGGAAAAGGCCCAAAGAGGAGTGGGAGGAGACGATTTGCAGATTCTGCGAAAAAGGTGCGATTGAGACTGAATGGCACTTTCCTGTTTGAGTGCACGGCTTATGTTGACATTCGGGTTCAGTATGGGGACATCCTGATTGAGGGCAACATGCACAGTTTATTTGAGGAGGATAAGATCAAGCAGACGGCTAGCTTGATTGTCAGGATTCACAGCAGAAGATCGAAAAGTCTATGGAGTTAGTTTTATGATGTGTTCCGTGGTCCCTTAGACCAATGGTCTCACGGACGTCATTAAAATTCTTCATTCATTCATAAATCACCTAACTTACCCCGAGTTTCTGGGACAGGAGGATGGGGGACGGGGTAACGGGTTTCCAAGACGGATTTTTTTTCTTTCTTTTCTTTACTTTTTCTTTTTTTTTCTTTTTTTTTTATTTTCTCATTTTAGGTGACGTCAAGGACATAAAAAAAATTGACAATTTTAAAATATATAGGGATATCTGAAATTTCAAATATATTCGCATGATAACATTGATAAATCTAAAATCATTTATCATAGACATATACATTATACGTAGCAATTCAGTTGAAAGAAAACTGGGCATGTGTTTTCACATATTCTAATTAATTAAAACAAGGAACTCTTCTCACCATAATGATATTTTTGTGCACTCGATCAGATATTTTATTAAAGAAATTTACAGGCTCAATGACCAGTTTCTGTGCTTTCACTGTATCATCCTTATTCATTATGGCAGTAGAATAACAACATATTTGAGCACCTTATTTAATGAAATGTCTTTTGGAATAATGTTTTGTGTCCACTGTCAACAGCCCCTGTCGTCTGACTTGACAATTAGGTACAAGTCACGACCATGTACCTCAAGTACAATCAAGTTATAAAAGTGTTATATGATACATTGATGCAATGATATATGATATGATAATTTTCATTTTGTTGAAACTTGCAGCCTTTGTCCATTTTGATATTCATTATTCATGCATATTGACAGTGATTCTAGATTCAATGAATTATATCTACGAGTATGAATGTATGAAATTGAAATTTGAACTCTCGTTTCAAGCCTATTTTTTTAAAAGCTGGGTGTGTTATTTTTGAAATGGCATTGATTGTTGCCAGGGACAGCTGGCCGTCCCCCGGATGGTCAGGAGACGTCTCAGACATCCCTGGCCATCACAGAGACAGTCAGCCATCTCCAGAAAAAGTCAATACCATCCTCAAGTACTCAAAATATTTCCGAATATTTTTGCCTAATCAGGGACGGCTAAGAAACGTTTCCCGCCCTCCCCTCATTCCCAGCCCCTCATTCCCAGTGCAGTCTCCGTTTCCAGGACACTGCTATTTGGGTTGGAAATGTGTCCCCAGGTAATGCTGTAAATCACATATCATAGTATAATGTTGAGTTGCAGTTCGTAGTCCATGGAGTGTCTGGCCAATCCTTCATGCCTCCTAAATTGTTTCCGAAGACATGCAAATGCATTTCAGTTCAATTATTTCTTTGGGTGTGTAAATACATCACATTTTTTTCTATGGTTTGCTTTAGGAGTGTCTTGTTACAGATGCTATCAGGCTACAAATAGAATCAGCATGGAGTTATTCAACTATGCTTCAATAGAAAACAAACCAAAGTTCAAACTCCCAGCAGATTCCTAACATATGCACAAATCCTCCTCTCACTGTGTTGCACAGTTTTAGGGTGCTTTGCAACCATCAAAGAGGTAATGGATACATGATCCGCAACAAAAGATAAACAACGTGAAATACAAGAAAACAGCATTAAAAAGGAGAAAATAGCATAAAGACAATACTCTATATAGCACAAAAGAACTAATATGAAGCCATACCTTCTATGGTACTTGGCACTGCTATCTGTAAAATAAACAATTCCTTCCTCATCAATATCAAGATCATTAGTGAATCCTAGAGGAATCCCATCCACTTCCCTAACAAGAGAAGTGGCAAGCCCACCTTCAGGTCCCACCATAAGTAGTCCAAAATAGGCATCTGCAATGTACAAATCACCTGTCTTTTTGTTGAACCGCAGACCCAGAGGCCTACCACATAGGTGCTCATACTTCATATTTGCCATGGGAGTTGACCCAGGCTTGCAGAGCTCTGACCTGCATTAATAAAAGAACACTGTTAATCCCTTTTCCATTCAACTATAACATATCCTAACAAACATTAACTGGCAAAACTTGGCGAAGATTGGCTTCCCTAGCTCAGCAATCATTATCAACCTGTCTACAACAAAACAGAGGTTGGTAAATAAAGCATGTCCATAAATGGTTGAAGCACATGACAAAATATCAAAACATAAGATTCAACTTTGTTATATAAAAATATCATTAACCCTAAACCATAACATCTCAAAGGTATTAACTTTGACGGTTTAAGGCTGCATTTCTGATTTGGAAAGACTGTCAAAAAAAAAAAAATGCTCCGTATGTTTAAAGAGTTTGGCAAAAACGCATTTCAGTGTTTCAATAAATGGTTGAAGAACTTATCAGTCGCTTTTGTCGAAAAGCTTGGACAATTCAAAATTTTGTATCTAAACTAAAAAAAATACTGACAAGCTCTTGAGTCACCAAAAAGCTCAAAAACAAAAAAAAAAACTTCCGTATAATTAATATTATTAACCTCAAACTAGTATATCTCACGGGTTGAATTGAGGATTGTATGGCTGCATTTCTGACTAGAGAGAATGTCAAAAATTCATCTATGTTTTAAGGTAAAGGTGGTTTTTTAGGTCACCACCATATGACACGAATTTGCCATATAAAACTTACGTAGAAATCCACAAGCAGATTATTTTTCCATTTACTTTATATATTGTCAACTTTGTATTTTTAAGTCTCACATCGTTCAAACAAGCTTGTGATATTTATATATCTATTCTTCGATTTTCCCTCCTTTTAAATCTCAAATTTAAAGCCTCATTTTTTTGTCTAAAGCCCAAGGTATTATCTTATTAGATAGTCATGGAACAGAAAGAATTTCCATCTTTGAATCTCAGCTTAGGTAATAATAAATAAAATTCAAAAGCCGTTTCTAACGTTTTAGCCGGTGGAATGGTTGGACCACCAAATTTAGATTCTCAATTCTCACACAGTGGCAAGTTCAAAGAAACTCATAAAACAATTACACCCTGAATCTCCCTCCACCTTCTTCTAAGTCTGGAAAAAATGAAGACCCTAGTCGTATCAACTACATGGTGACAGTGCTGCATTCACTATCTCCAAAAATATCTTGGGAATAAAGAATTTGAAAGATGTGCAATTTAAACAAAAATCAAGATATTAAAGAGTCGTAATTCAATTGGTTGAGCAAAATTGATAAAGATTGTTCCTTAATTACACCACCCATCAAGATTCAAACTTCTAATCTACTATCAAGATTCAAACTTCTGAGCTATAATATAAAGGATAATATCTGGATCATGCGTAGACTACTTTGACAAAATGTATACCTTCAGTTCTTGACTCTTAACTAAAGAAGTATCAACATAGAATCGGACTCCTATCAGATAACAAAATAAACTCATAGATAATATATAATATTCTATCAAAATAAAATAAAAGAGAAGATTAAAACATATTTAGTTTTAATCTCAACAAAAGAGCTTTCCTCAATGAAGTGATCCTTGAGGACAGAACAGTGGAGGCTGACGATTGGAAGCAGCCTTACACGTAAGAAGAAGAAAGAAACTATAATTGAAAGTTCACTCCTTTGAGCAACCAGTGGAGCCCGTGATTCCTAAAGACCTTAAGCATTGACCTTACAAGATATTTAATTGTCAATCAGGAAATGAGAAGCATTATTTCCATCACAGTCCCCTTATCTCAACTTGCTCGAGACTCAGGTTTTAATTCAGCCTAATTAGGGACGGCTAAGAAACTCAGGTTTAAGATTTTGACCTCGAGGCTCTTATCAATAATAAGGGATAATGTCTGAAGTCTGGACCATAGTATTGAGACTCTGCAAATCTCGAGAGTCCCCTGCAATTTTGTAACTCCGCCAGCCTTGATTGGACCCACTTTATCACTAAAAATATATTTAAAAGACAAATAAACTGAAACCCAAAAACTTGAACTTTGTTGTTACTCCAGAGTTTTCCCTATGCTGCTGCTCCTTCATTAATTCATGTTCATTCTACAGCAATTTGCTGGCTCCAGACGACTTTTATTTCATACTACACCAGTTTATTCTCAGCTTTGCAGCTTTTAAAGCTTCTTCAAGCAACACATGTATGCAGCTACAACCGAAGCCTCTTTGATTTATATCCAATGATGTTAATTATTTGCATTGTGATGAATACTACTGTGTTCTCTGCATATGCATATCAACAGTGAAATGTAAATGATTCAGTGTTTAACTAAATATTATTGATGCTATTCTCCTTTTGAAGGTCAATGAATCATATTTATTGAATGAAATATATGTAAATATAAGGTCTTCTAATTTGAAGGGTTATGCAAGTTTTTGCCTACTGTAAATCTGACTCTATAATTTACTGGACCAATATGACTCTCCCCATTATGGTCTGGACATCAAAATGCTCTCTCAACCTGCCAACCTCATTGGAGAGAAATGTGTAACGCCCTCAACAGGTGAAAGAAGTTGAGACTTTGAGGAACATACGAGCCTTGAGGATACTCACGTCTCTCTGTCTTGATGAAGTGAGAGGACTTATCAATGAGGGGAAAGCTCAAACCACACGATTACTTATGTGTTCGGTCGAGGAAAGCACCCAACCAATGGTCCCAACCTAAACCTCCAAACAATCAACTATATACCAAACACCGCGCATAATTACAAATAATCCTAAACAGAAATGTTTTAAAATACTCTCCAAACAGGTAAAGATTTTGAGCGGTCCTATATCAGAAAACATTGCTTAAACACACTTTAATACGTCCTATAGACCCAGTTATCCCCGTTAATTTGATCACCAACAAATCATCCCATTTAAGACTCAACATATCACCCTCTGTATCTTTTACCCCATGACCCTCAGCGTAATTAGTAAACCCACAACCCAACTTGCCAAATACAATTACAAAGTTGACAAGACCAAGCTACAAAAATTTAAACTAAATACATGGTAAGGAAACCAAAAAAAACGTTGAGGGAAGACCAAAATGGGTGCCCTTAGCTCAAATTCTTCAAATTGTGAAATGTGGACTTAAATCTTCTATGAACAAACTAAACGACAATCAATAAACGTTCTGAATTCCACCCATAATCCAAAATGTAAATGAAGGCATTGAGAATCCATAACCTGTTAGGAGATGTATGTGCAAACTCTGACCAATTTTGGGAGTCCCAAAACATAATGCGGCCATCGGCAACGCCGGTGTAGGGCCCCCTTCCCTGGGGGTCGAACGCGAGGCTTTCAGGCCCCTGGATTTGATTCAAAAACTTTATTTCAGACCTTTGGAGCTTGTTTTCGGCATCATTAGCTACAGGAATTTCTGACCATGATGGGCCTTCGACAGCATATGCTTCGAAGTCGGGAAAATTTGCAATAGCGCTGTGGCCGAAAGGGTCAGTGGCTGCATAGATTGCAAGCACAACAATTGCTATTGCAACCAATTTTCCAAACCCAATCCCTTCTGCCATGCTTCAACTGTTTCGAACCGTGGTCCTTGATGTTTGGTCCGGAGGAGAAAATTAAGCAGCATTAATAATGGCGCCCGATTGACTTACTGGTCAGTGAGCTGAAGAACGGGACACGAGGGTCGTGCTGTAATGAATCCCGGGATCGGATGCAACAACTCCATTGTTCAACAACCATTCTTGATTGCGCAAAATCCACCTTCTTTACTTCCATTCACATCCTCGTGTACGAGACTAAAATTATTTTTGAATTGGGTGCTACAGTCCAAGATCTGATTTCACGAGGAGGAATGGAGATAAAAACGAGGACTGAGGAAATGCCTGTGATAAAATGGTTTTTGATATTTAGTAATTAAATTAAAAATTAGTATATAATTGTATTTTTATTTTTTATTTAATTATTAAATATAAAAATTTGTTATTTTGATGGTTTTATGATTTTAAAAGCCTTGTGTTCTTTTATCTTTTGTATGTAAAAATTTTCAATTTAATAATAACAGTATATATTTATAAAAAAAAATTAGCCCATATAAAATGAGTTAACAATTGGTACCTACTTTAACAAATTAGAAACTCAACTTATTTTTAAAATTATGTTTTAAATTAGCTATTAAATATTTCATGTCATATTTGAATCATGGATATTCTATTTGAACAAGAAAAAAATATTTGGTGAGACAAAATGAAATAACCATTGGTACCTACTTTGAACAAATTAGAAGCTCAATTTATTTCTTATTCAAAACTATATTTTAACTTTCACCTTGTATGCATGTTTATATAATATGCATATTACAATGTCATCAACTTATCAAAAAGTTGATTATATTTTAAAAGAATTATTATAATTATTTATTATCTCAAGAAGAAAGTATAGTCTAAAATGTCACACAATGTACATGATTAAAGCTTTTTATTTTTATAATATCACTACTTATCAATTGAATTAGTTTCAAAATTTTATACTGTAGTTTATTTTAATTTCTTTGGTTTGAAAACGACTGCTAATATTGGCACCCATGTGAAAGGAGGATCAAATTTGTAAAGAGTAAAATTTTAAGATCTAATAACTTTTTTTTACTTCAAAAGAGCATATTATGGCACTCAACTTATAAAGTGCTCGTTTATGCCTTTTTTGATACTTTACATGCACTCCTTATAAAATGCCAAATTAGGGGGAGAACCATATAATCAAGGGGGAAATTGTGGTGTGTGTTTTATTTTTAATTTTGTTGGTTCAAAGTGATCATGTCTCTCATAATTAATCCCGTCCATTCGAGTATTTTGTAGAATCCTCCTAATAAATGGAAAATAAAATGTGGATATTGTGGAAAGTATAGGCATATAACAGAAGAATGTTGGTTTCATCAAATTGAGGAAATGCAACAAATTCTTCTCAATCACGGTATTGCCTTAAACCTAATTCTCCAACTCACATAGAAACACCATCTATCTCACCTGGTCATCTAGTGGGACACTATCACTTATTGCTACATCTAAATTTGTTGTTCACTCATTCATGAGTTCCATGGATTCTTTACATCGGGTATTTTCTATTGTTATACCAGATCCACCATATTGGGATGCATATCTATCACACATAGCATATTTGTTTGTATATTCCCTTCTTGCAGATTTGGATGACAACATTGAAGATATTCGTCTTCTATTTGGTGATAAATTTCATGAAGTTGCATCACCATTTCCATCTTTGGACATTGCTCTTACCTCGCCTACATCAGCTCCTATTGTGATAGATTGTGCAGAAATTTATGAGTTGTGATATCCAACTCATCTATCTTCATGTGCATCAGTATCAGATTCACATTGGTCCAGACATGATCATACATCGATGGTCCTTGTTCTAGAATCTTTAATCATACATGATCTGTCTCACATCAACACACCATCAACATTCGCTTGGATATCTTTGAGCATCACTTGAAGACATCACTAGCATCATTTTAGTCTTTTGGTTATGTCCAACATTTAGAGATAGTCATCTTTCTTCCTATATATTCCTTTCCAGAATGGGAAGTAATCTTGCACACTTTTATGGTGTTGTTTCTTTCCAAGGGGAGGAATGTTATTCAACATTCATGGATCATCTTTATGCAAGAGAATCTTAGGACATTGGCAATCTTTCATCAACCAAAAATATTTCCTTTAGTTTGTTTTATGTTCTGTTCTAGTTGGGCATTTTTTGGTATTTTTGGTGGCAGTCGATCTATGCTTGTTATTTTTTGTTGTGGTCGTGTCAGTGTGTTCTTGGCTTTGTCCTAGAGCTTATCCTATGATCGCACCTCATTTGGTTTCATCGTGCGTAAGTTATGGCAGATTCTTCATGTATGTGTCCAGTTCTTCATTTTTCTGATTGATCATTGTGTTTTCCAGTCATTTCCCAATCTTTTGATTGGTTTTTCCAATTGATCATTGTGTTTTCTGATCATTTCCCAAAATTCCAGTTGGTTTTTCTGAGCACAATCGTGCCATCTCATTATTATGTTTGAGGTTGACCTTTTTATATGATTGCTTCACTTAAATCTTTTATTGGAGGTCGTTCTTTAAGATTTAAATCCTGGCCTATTTGAGTGTAATGTATTTACTCATTTCTTGGGGAATGTAATCTTGTCAAGGCTGAATGATGATGGTAATTGTTTTATAAGCTTATGGACTTGTTCCTAAGGAACAAAATGATCTCATAAGATTATTTGGCATAGCTTGGGTAGGATTTGGATGGTTTTGAGTGTAATCATGCATGTTTGCTTGACATGTATGACTGGCATGTGATTCAGCATATTACAAATCTATTGTAAATGCTTTTTTTATGATAATATGAAGTTGAATCTCTTGGTTTTACCTATTTTATCTTGTTATCTTATATTGTGTATGTTGGCTAAAAGGGTTGGACCAACCTCCTTGAGGTTTCTCCATCCTTGACTGCATTAGGTGGTATCAAAGCGAGGTTGAAGGATAAACAAGATTGAGGTTGAATAAGGTGGAGATTCTTGTGTGGGAAGATCCGAGTTCCTGACTTGTGAAGTCCTAGACCTTTTGATCAGGAGCTGGCAGAGTGTAGATATGACTTGCAATCATAGAGGACTTGTACAAGATGGCTAGGAGGGGGGTTTTGTTGGTGTTGTTGGTTGTTGAGTGTTGAAGGCATACCGATTGGAGGAGGTTACATGTGTGTTTGATAGATCATCGGTTGGAGGAGCGTCTTGTGATAGATCACCGATTGGTGGGACAATTGCACCTGAGAATTGGAAGATTCTGCCTAGAAGAATGAACCCTAGAAGGCTAGAGAAAATGATGGAAGACTTTAGGGTTGAGATGAGAATGAGATTAGAAATGTGTTGACTGGATTGAGAAGGAATCCTGAGAATGAAGAAGAATTTTAGGAGGCTATTGAAGATCTTGAGATTTTTGATGCTGAGATCCCTGCAAATGAGGAGATATTGATGAGAGATGTGGCACAAGTAAGTAAAAAATAATAGGATGGATGTTTCAACTTTCACCGGTTCATTGCATCCTGAGAATTTGATAGATTGGATTGGAGAGTTAGAAGACTACTTTGAGCTTGAAGATATCATAGATCCACAGAGGGTTAGTGGTGCAAGAGAACCCATCTCTGATCAAGAGGATGAAGGATAGTATGTGGGACATATGTTATTTCCTTTTTTATATTTGATTTCATTTTGTCAATGGTTGTAATAAAGATCCCCTAATTTGTAACTCATTGTCATGGATAGGTGCATTATAAACCACCATGGAGATTTGAGCCAAGGGGCAGTAGTGATGTGTCCTTACAGATTTAGAGTCCTTTAGGAGTTCTTTATATGTTTTTAATAATATTTATACAACCCCATGTCATGAGGGGTGAAGTTGTGGAGGAAATGCAACTTTCCTAGAAATTGTGTAAAAGTTGTCAAAAATGCAAAACTTGCATTTTGACAACATTTCTTGCAAAAAAAATGCAATTTTCCTCCCAATGGCTCTAACTTTCAAATAGTAGTTATGAACCATTGGGGGAAGGTATATGTACCCCAAACCACCCATTTTCAAGGGATGGGGATGATTATACGGAACTGTGGAATTCACAAGTAATATAATTGATTCATATTTCCTGCACATTTTGATGTTTCCGAGCATGTACAGATTAGTAATGACCTCTGATTAATTTAGGAACTTTTTGCACTCTAATATCTTTCATTTTTTGTTTTTTTGATGTGTTTAAGTGATCGGGATTAAAATTTGTACAAATTCAAGTTCATTGGCCTAGGTCTTCCTGAGAAACCCTCTGAAATAAGGGCTTGGCCTTCAAATAGCTCTAACTTGTATTTCCACCATCATAAATTGATGAATCTCCTTGGAATACAATCTAGGCCTATTTATTTTAGGATTTCTAAAGCTAGGGTTGTGGAAGTGCAGGGGTCGAAGGGAAATTTGATGCCCCATGTAGACATTTAGGTGTGGCTACCTTACTGTCTTAAGAAGATGGTGATATTTTGAGAGATGGGCGTTGAACCAAAGGGTCTACCTTTGGATTTAGCAATTTTTTGGGTGCCCCTTAAATATAAGATTATTGGTTTTGAGAAACAGCAGGTGGAGATGATGATCCCTTTGTAATCCAAGGCATAATTGCCCTATTAGGCCTCTGGTCTATTGTGTGATTGAACCCTTATTTGCGAAGATCAGAAGAATCCCCTCCATGAGGTTGTGTAGATCCCAAAAGGGTGTCATAATATCAATTTTTTTTGTAGTTCCTTTGAAGGAATTTGGAGTTGTGCCCCAAAAACTAGTGGGATAGAGCTACAAGCCTTAGTAGACATTTGTGAAGTAAATTCCCTTAGTTGAATTGCAAGACCCATTCTAATGCATAGACTGAGTTTTTCAAACCATCTTGGGATCCAATCCATGGAGAGTTGAGTCATTTTGATAGAGAGACATTTAAGGGTGAGTTGGTGCCAAATCAAGCCCTTGCATCTCTTGAATGGATGGAGTTGTTGAATAGGGGTCACTAAGTATTGGTGAAGTGTTTCATTGAGATGTGTGAGAGGAATTACCTTAGTATGTTGAGCCTTGTCTTGTAAACACCATCTATTTGTGAGTAGTAGGGTGTTAGGGGTTATAAAATCCAAGTAAGAAGGGCTCTGCATCAAGTGGCATCAAAGCAAGGGAAAGGAACCCTTGGGTAGAAGAATTTGAAGAAAACATGGAAGAAGAAGATGAACTTCCACAAAGAATGACTAATGTAGAACTTACAAAGCTTGTTAGAGAACAAATGGAAAAGAATAGGAAAATTAGCAAAGAGATGGACGAGATGAGGGGCCAAATGAGAGGTAGGGGTGAGGAAAACTCAAGAGGTAATGGAGACTGGGATGAGGAAGATATCCCAAGGGATGAAGAAGAGGAATTTCCTATAGACCATAGACCCCTCATGAATGCCCTAAAGTCCATGGAGAGGATAACTATGGATGGTAAATTGGAACTGCCTATATTCAGTGGGAGAATGGATCCAGATTTGGTCATGGATTGGATAGACTCCCTCACAAGATTCTTTGAATGTGAAGACATTCCTGAACACTAGAAGGGTAAGATAGCAAAGTCAAAGTTGAAAGGCTTTGCTTTGACATGGTGGAATTTTATTCAATATGAAAGAGAGGAGGATGGAAAAACTAGAGTGTCTACTTGGAAGAGGATGGTAAGTTTGGTGAAAGAGTCATATGTACCAGAAGATTATGAGGTAAAACTACATAGGAGAAGACAAAATCTTAGATAGAAGGACATGGACGTGAACACATACACTGAGGAGTTCATGAAGTTGTGTATGAAGTCCAAGATAAAGGAGACAAAAGGAGAAAAGTTAGCTACATACATGAATAGTTTAAAATTTTCTATTCAAAAAGAATTGAATTTGCTTACCCCCGGGATAGTGCAGAAGTGTCATCAATTGGCTTCTAAGGTTGAAGAGAAGTTCAAAAGAGACAAGATCATAATGGAAGAGGAAGATGCAGACATTAAAGAGGAAGGATTCCCTTTAGAGGAAGAGGGAATGGTTTTGGTTCTCAAGGAGATTCGAATCAGGACCAACATAGAGGTGAAGGTAACACCAGTGGTTTCAACAATAGGGGTAATTTTAGAGGAAGGAGACCAAAATTCAAAGGAAGAACACAAGGGAGAGGACCTATCATATGCTTCAATTGTAACCAAGAAAGTCACATGGAAAATAGATGTCCAGAGAAGGAAAGTACAAGTTCAGTGGGAGAGAGGAGGACAAATCTGGTTCAAGAATTAGACTATCAAAGCACTACATCATACCAAAGTGTGAATGCTCCTGATGCATATGGCTACCCTAAGAGAGGAGAGGCTATGATGACTAGAAGGGAAGTAACTACTATGAAGATTTCAATCAAAGATCCCCCACAAAGGAAGTCACTCTTCAAGAAAACCTGCAAATCAGGAGGTAAGATATGTAAAGTCTTGATTGACTCTGGGTCTATGGAAAATTTTGTATCTCTAGAAATGGTAGAAAATCTTAAGATGAAAATAATTTCTCACCCTTCTACCTATAAGGCCTCTTGTCTCACTCAAAGTCAACAAGTTCTTGTAGAAGAGTAGGCTTGGGTGGATTTTCAAATAAGATACTATAAAGATAGACTATTGTTTGGCATGGCTAAGATGGATGCTTTTCATCTCCTACTTGGGAGACCATCGCAATATGATCTCAAAGAATATCATGATAGGTTTAGAAACAATTATTCCATAGCCAAAGATGGAAGTTGATTGAAATACTAATTCTGATAGAAGATGAAGTATAGCCTAAGGGAAAAGAAGCCAAAGTACTAGTGATGGAAGGAAAGGAATTCATGAAGGAAGTTGTTGGAGAAGAAGTGTATTATGCACTAATCCATGTCCCAAGAACCATAGCAGTGGCTAAGGAAGGAGATGAAAAAAGAAGGAGAGAAATGTTAGTGGATCATGCAGTACAACATTTATGGGATCAGTATAAGGGCATCATTTCAGATGGAATGCCAAGGTCTCTACTTCCTGTCAAAGACATAAGTCATTATATTGAATTTATCCTTGGGTCTACCCTAAGTAACAAGGCAGCATACAAGCTCACACCCCAGGAGAATGCATAGATGGATAGATAGATTGAGGAGTTGTTAGAATCAAGACTCATTGGAAAGATTCTAAGCCCTTGTGCAGTACCTGCAATCCTTGCACCTAAGAAGGAGGGCACTTTGGAGGCTCTGTGCAGACTCAAGAGAAATCAACAAGATAACAATAAGGTATCATTTTCTAATTCCTAGAATTGAAGACTTTCTTGACTGTTTGGGGGGTGATAGGTACTTTTCCAAAATTGATCTAAAAAGTGGATACCACCAGATTAGGATAAGGCCAAGGGATGAGTGGAAGATGGCCTTTAAAACAAATGAGTTTTTATATGAGTGGAAAGCCCATGTCATTTGGCTTGCCCAATTCCCCTAGTACATTCATGAGGCTCATGAATGAAGTATTGAGGGACTTTATAGGAAAATTTGTGATTCTTTATCTGGATGATATACTAATCTTCACCAGGTCAAAGGAAGAGCACCTAAAAAACTTGGATATGGTCCTAAGAAGACTACATGAGGAGGATTTAATGATCAAGATAGAGAAATGTATGTTCATGCAGGAGAATATATTCTATTTGGTCTTTGTAATTGTTACCCAATTTTCCCATCTTGTTCAAATTTGGCTACAAGTGGAGAAAAATTAGGCTCCCACAAGGGTAGAGCCCAAATTGTAAGGTTTCTGTCATTATTCCTGACCAATTTCCCATTTCTGTCCAATTTTGGTTACACTAAACGGATGAATCAGAATGAGCAAAAATAAGGACCTAAAGATGGATGTGTGATGACCTTATTCCTAAGGTCGCTTGGCTTGGTATTGCATATGGAAGATGTTGCAGATGTTTTAGTGAAGACTGGTTTCTGGTCTATAACATTGATGCTTTAAAGGGTGAGTCTTTGTGTTTGGAGATATCTTGCAGGAAAAGATGATTCAAGCTATGTGAGCTTAAGAAGTGACAGAAGGAATATTGATGAATGAATGTTGTTGATCGCCAGTCGTGTGATTCCTAGTCTTCGTCTTTCTCTCTGCATATTTCTGGGTCTAGTCTTAATCCTCATTCATGCCTTGTTAAACCTTATGAAAATATTTTAAACCCTAAGTCTTTAGTGGCCTATTTTAATTATTCATTACCTTTTCATGCCACTTAAGTTATTATTTTCCATGTGCGCTTTATCCTCTTATGTTTATCTTTCAATCTCTCGACGAGATTTAATATTCCTTTCAGATTCAGAGATTTAGCGGAGGTCATCGATCAAGTTTTAAATCTTATGGTTCTCTCATGATCTCGTAATAAAAGGGTTAAGTCATGAAAGATCTTGAGATTTAGAGCAATCCATTGATGTAAATCAGATCTTGTGGTTGTCGCTAGACCTTTGGATAAACTCAGAGTTAAAGCAAAGATTTAGTGACTTGGAGATACAAAGGATTTCAGGTAGCCAAGATTAAATATGAGTTAGAGGTTAGGTCAGTTGAAGGAATCAGATCCAACAGTGTGCGCATTACCTTAACACAAAGATGAAAGACAATTAATCTTCAAGGCATTTCACCTTATCAACACGTGGTCAGTTATCAGAGCCTAGGCCCATTAAAAGCTAGTAAAGGTAAGGCAAGTTCAGTTTGATCATGTGGATGGCACGAAGCCTTGAAACCAAAGCGATCGAAATCTAACCATTGAGGCATTGCACCAAGGTGACATCTGGCACTGCTAACATCATGGGTCCCTGGGTTTAAAAGATGGATTAAAGGCATTGTCAGTTGTAAAGATCAAATGGCAAGCGTAAAGCCTTGATGACAAAGATGTGGGGTTTTATTCTTCAAGGGAATGTGCCCTGATGACACATGTCCAGGTCAGATCTGAAGTCAGCATCAAAGGTAAAGTTAAAGGTAGAGTAAGTTTATGAAGATTAGATAGTGGGCGTTATCCCTCAAAGGTAAAGATGAAGATTTATAATGTTTGAGGCATTGCGCATGTGTCCCACGTAGCAGATCAGATCTTGAGCTCATAGGTAACTTAACGGACATCAACAGTCGTGTTTCAAATTTGGTAAAGTTTCAAATCTGGGCCGTCAATATAATATTACATGCCATTTGTGACCATTTGTGTTTAAATTTGAATATTCAAATATCATTCCCATGGTTTTCATGGTGATGGCGATGTATTTCAACTTGTAGAGAAGGTAGATGGATCGATCTGATCTATCTGCTTGAATTTATGGTGAAGTAGGATATTTCCAAGGCTAATATGATCGTTTGAGATATTTCCCAAAGGAATTAATGGATAAACAAGACTGTTTTAGGGTTTCTACATTTTTTATAAGATATCTATTGTAACCGTAATTCTGCCCTAAATCTAATTGATGGATTGACTCCCGAGTCTGTGTGCTAGGGGAGGATGTATATAAGTGTTTTTAGATGCTTTTGTAAGTATTTTTTAGAGGCTTATGTAAGATTTTTGTGGTATTTTCTCTACCCCTGGATTTTCATATGTTTGTAATCTCTCATTGAAGTTTAGATATGCAAGATTGTTTGTGACATCTTCTGTGTCCCTAGGTTTTCATGTTTGTATTTCTCTCTTTGAAGCATAATACAGTGGATAGTATTGGAGAAATCTCAGAGTTCTAAGCCCTCTTTCTTTTTGCATCTATGTGCACTATTGTGGATGATTGATTTAGATGATCTTGTGGATTCTGTTCATCCCCTATCATTTTGTCTCATTCTTGTGCCTATTTGTTGGAGTGGATTTTTGTTTTCAGGTCATAGTCCAAGTCTATTCCATTGAATATGATATTGTTTGTGAAATCTTCTCTTTCCCTGAATAGCCTCTTTTCATTTCAGACCTCTCTATGAAACACTTATGCAAGCCTATTCAGGAAGTTGTGTTTTTTATGATTCAAAGATTGCATGCTATTTATTAGTCATTCTATTATGATTCATGTCACTTTCGGTGTATCACCTTGTAGGTTAAATTTCCTTTCAGTCTTTCAGTTATCCTTCTATCCCTTTTCCTTCTAAGTTTACTTTTCATGTTTAAAGAGAAAAATAGGTGATTATCCAAGAGGAACAGGCCTAGAATATGAAGGTTTCACTTCAGTTAGCATAGGTCCCACAACTTGGAAGTGATTCCCATGTTATACCAGATCATTAGACTTAAGAGTTTAATAGGGTGCAAATTTGGTGTATAACAATAATATCACATGGTGAGTAAAAAATGGATCAAGAGAAGGCAAGTGCTATACTTTCTTGGCCTACCCCTAGGACAATGGCAGATATCAAAAGTTTTCATGAATTGTCTACAATTTTATAAATTTTATAAAGGGTTTTAGTCATATTTGTGCTCCAATGCTTGAAACCATAAAAGGAGGGCAAAAATGTAAAAAAAATTAACTAATGAAGCTTATGAATCTTTTGAAACTTTGAAGAAAAAGGTTTCTCAACAACTAGTCCTTGCTCTACCAGACTTCGACAAGATTTTCAAAGTGGAATGTGATGCAAGTCACATGGCTATAGGAGTTGTTCTCAGTTGGGAGGTAAGCCCATAGCATTTTTTAGTGAGAAATTAAATGAAGAAAAAAGGAGATATTCCTCATATGACTTAGAAATGTATGCTTTAGTTCAGTCCTTAAAGAAGTGGAGGCACAATTTGATGCCAAAAAAATTCATTGTATTTACAAACAATCATGCCCTAAGTTTTATTAATAGTCACAAAAATCTTAGCCATAGGCATATGAAGTGGGTTAAAACATTGAAATCCTACACATTTTATCTTAAGCACAAGAAAGGGGTGAAGAATAAGGTGGTTGATGCCTTAAGCAGGAAAGTGCTGACAATAACACAAATCAAATTGGAGAGTGTTGGGATATAAGCCTTGAAGAACATGTACCAAGTTGATGAAGATTTTGGTGAGACCTATTAGGTATGTGCATCATTTGGAGAGAGGTATCACATTGAATTCTCTAAATTTCTTATTCTGGATGGTTTTCTTTTTAAAGGGGGGCAGTTGTGTCCCCAATGCTCCATGAGGGATATAACTTTCTCTAATCATACCTTTCTTTAAAAATTCTTGCACTTGTCTGTTTAGCTATTTATTTTACGTGTGTTCCATTCAATATGTTACTTTATTTGGAAACTAGCTCCAAGAATTAGATCCATGCAGTGACTAATACTTCTCATAGGTGGTAATCCATTAGGTACATTATCTGAGATTATATCCTCATATCCTACTAGTAGCACCTGTTACATAGTCGGCTCTCAATACAAAATACAATTAATAAAGTAAATATAAAATACATAGTCGGTGCTCTTACATAATCAAAATATATATTATCAACAATCATAATCTATCTTAGCTTTCTAGGAGTCCATGTCATAATCCTTAAATCATCGCTTCAGTTCAACTGCTCTGTATCACTGTTATGTTGCTTCGATTATCTTTATTTCACTATAATTCTCTGTTAACTTAACCAAAATCAAATCGATCTTAGATGTAGGTCATACATACCCCATAGTATCTCCCTCTAAGCTCACTTAAGATAACTCATCAATCTCGATCTTCGATACCCAAAATACCTTTGTATTTCTGTTAGTCTATACTTAGTCAATTCCAGAATAGAATCACCAAAACTTAACTCCAGATCAATCGATCAAAATGCCATATGTGTTGCCATAAATGACAACCAAAAATTGAATCATATCACACAAAATTTATCACTTGCCAAAAATCTCTCCCTTTGGCATTGATGGCAACACTTAACAAAAATTGACTAAGTGTTCCAAACAAAAAACTGTCTCCTCCGTATTTCTTCTTCATCTCTATCATGTCCCCTTTCTAGAGTGGACATCAAAGACAGGGGAGTTGGCCTATAATTGGAGTCTCATAGGCTGGTAGAGGTGATTAGAGACTCATTCAGGTTATTCAATGTTCGGATTTGGTGTCTCAGGCAGTAGCAGACCAGTTAGGAGCAGTTCATTGATTTTTGGAGGTAGTTCCTATTTTTCAAGAGGGGGATTCCTACTTTTTAGGAGGTGGTGTCAGCTTCTAGAGTTGAGGTTCTATAAGGTCATCCCTTGGTTTCAGTTTCAGGAGATTTGGGTGTGTTTCCTAGTTTCTAGGAGCATCCCTAGATTTTAGGGATGAGATTGCCAGTTGTCCCAGGTTGTCCGGCATCAGTCACATGCAAGTGACATATTCAATTTCAGGATTTTGGGGTGTTTCAGGTGTTCTGTCGCTATTTGGGATATATTTTAATATATTTAAATATTTTCCTAAGTTAGCATTTTAATATTTTAAAAAAGGCTATGTATATAGCCATTTTAGAGTAATAAGGGGTCTCCTGGCTTCATCTGGCTTGATATGTCTATGTGTTATAGCTCATTGGAAACGTCTTGAAATTTGATACATGATTTTCACCTTCTAGGGTCTTTTTGGTGCTTGGAACTATTTAATTATAATAGTGACATTTTCTCTATAGTTTGGACGCCATAATTGAGAAATATCATTTAATTATAAAGTGCACTCTTAATTATCTTTTACGGTTTGAATTGCAAAGGAAAGGAGATATAAGGAGATGGAAACCTAATTGATGATATATTTTACACATTTGAAACTTGTTTTTGGTGAATTTTCTCTAGTAGAGTGATTCTTCTTCTGGGACGCAAACCCCAGGTTTGGGACTAGCTGGGACGTAGCCCTCATCAGTTGTTGTCAGTAGGTTCAGCAGGCTTTGTGCATTGTTTGTTAGAGACAGGGGTGTCATTCTGTGTTGAGGATTCAAAGTGCATAGAGAGGGTTTCAATAGAGAGGTTGGATTCGTCTAGCTGGGACGTGATTATTGCAGCATAGGACCACCATTTGCAGCTTAGATACTATACGTTGGCTGTGGTAAATGTTTGTATCCAATCATAGCTGGTATTCTTGGTTCGTGGCCTCCATCTATCCACTAGTTGGCGCCATTGTTATTTGTAAAGCTCCATCGAACTTGCATAAGAGTTTCTACCTGAATATATAAATCAAAAATCTACCTGGTACAATTTGTATCAATTCTAATTTATTGAATGTTCTTACATGTTTTCAACTTCCTTTCATATGCATTGTTCATCTTTCATTACTTGCTTCAATATTCTCAAAAAACACAAAAAGAAACAAAACATTCTGCAACTTCTATCTATTCTATAAGACCACCAAAAATCTCAGAAAAACATATTTTATTATTTTAAAACTTACAGCAGATTATTAAGAGAATCCATAAGGGATCTTTCATTCTCCCTTATTCATTTTACATCTTCTCTCTTCTCCTCTAATCATTTTTATTTTTATCATATTTATAATTTTTTTGTTCTTTAATTTTTCTTCTCTTCTTTTCTCCCCCTTTGACAACAATGACAAAGGTGCATAAAATAATAAGACTAGTGCTTGCTCACCATTTTTAGAATATCTTGAATAGAATATTCCAAGATCTTCACTTCTGCACTCCATGTCTTAGATAATAGATGACTAACATGAATTAGTCCATTCAGTGCAAATGATGTTGTCTCTGCTGCTTTCAACTATGTGGGCATAGAGTTTGTTAGTGCATCTACAGTCTTCTCCATGTCAGATAAGTGGGTTTCAAGAATTGATAGCTTAGGAGTGATTAAACTCTTCAGCAAACCAAACCTTGTCATGACTCTCCCTTTCTCAATATCCAACACATTTATCTTATCCAAAATTCTTGTCACTTTGTTGTCCATCTCCATCACAGATTGTGAGGAGGTCTCACAATTGTCCTGATGAACTATAACTGATTGAATGTTTGAAGATGTTAAGTTGATGATCATGCAAGGCATTAAATCAGTTAATGTATTGTATTACCATTGATGTCAACTTGATATAATCTATATGGTCATGGACATAGTGCCAAAGACTTCAAAGAACCGATGAATCAAGGGCTATGCTATCAGTAATGCATATAAGTCAAGTATTCACAAAGTGATAGTATACAATGATGGTCGGATTAAAAGAAAAAAGTCACAGTGTTACCCAATGAGCAAATGCACAGCATTATCGATGGGCAAAGTCATAGTGTTTCCTGATTTGAAAGGCACAGAGTTACTTGACAGACAGAATTACAGTGTTGCCCGATGGAAAAGACAAGGATGAAGATCCTAAAGAAAACTGAAGTCACACCGACGGAACAGTCAGTTATCACCAATGACTAACTGAAGTATTGAACAACAGAATAGAGAGTTCAGAAACAACAAAATGCTTAGCTGTCAAGAGCTAAAAATAGACTTAACTGATACTTATCATTATTTTAATCAACAAGATAAAGCCAGAGATAAGTAAAGGATTTAAAGTTGCTTTTTCTCCAGTTGGCAAGAATATCTCTACAAGATAAAACTGGAGTTTTGTTTTAAATATAATTGGTGAGAATTGTGGATTATGCCAAGATCAAGAAAATAAAGAACCTAGAAACTATGATATCATGTCTATAAAGAGACAACCTAATTCATTACGAATAGAGGGGAAAAGAGAAGTGACAAGAGAATAGATGCTGAAGAGATTCTGAAGGAGAAGAAAGTCTTCATTCAGACCTGATCAACAAGTTGAGGAAATAGATAGATTCTGCAGACACCGATGAACAATGAAACAACATCACAGAGCATAACAATGTGGAGAAAAGGTATTGAATTGATTATATTGAGCAGAAAGGTAATGCGCTTACAATAGATCTAAAAATCTGCAATTCAAGTTGTATGTGTGAACATATCACTTTATTGTTTCAGTTTAACCATCTGTTGGTGAACAGATTTGTCTTCAAAGAAAATGATTAGAAATCGACCCCCAAATGCCCAAATAAGAAGACTCAACCAAAACCAACAGTTGGGTCACTTCGCTATTGAAAAGCGTAAGCGTCCTCTAAATTATCTGGGTACAGCTCCCCATATAAGATTTACAATGAATTAACTAAACTATAAATGATAATGCTTTTAACCTGAAAGCAATAAAGGCTTACAAACATCTATTCGTAAACACGAGATAGATGCGAAGGGACTAAATAACTGAAAAGAAATGAACAGTAAATGCTACAAATTTCATTTGCCTAAACAATGCATTACAGAATGAAACTAAGAGAGAAAGATGAATGGTTCTTTCTAAATACACAAAAAACTATAGCACAAAGTCCACAGATGATCGTGCTGATGATCAGACATAACAGATACACATTCAAAGGAAACGAATATCATTCAAAGATGAATATTAATCAGAAAATGAGCATCTAAACTCAAAATTTTAGTATGCTAATATTCTCCTTCTTTGAACACAACAAAATAAAAAAGATTATGTTGTTCCCGTACACTAATCATTATCTGAAAATAAAATCCCTCTTTCCCTACATTACAAACAGAATAAAATTCTATCCTTCCCCCTTAGCACAAAGTCTATAGTGAGGAAGAACTTTCTCTCCTACATTCACAGCTCCTATTCTGCTGTAGCTCAAAGTCTCCCAGCCAAATATGAGAACTGGAACCCCTATTTCTTCTTTCGTGGGCATATTTAACTTTTTCTTGATAACCTTCCTTTCCTTTTAGTTTCATAACTGATTCTTTAAAATGGAGAGCTAAAAAATAAATCATTAAAATGATTTGTAACTTGATGATTTATTAATCAGGCCCACCATTCTCTTATCATAGCTCCACCTTGGAGATGTCTCCTTTCTTATCTAAATCGATCACATGCATATTCTTTGGTCTAGATGTCCCCGGTTCATGCATCCTATTTTCGAGGAACTCTTTTGTGCACTTCATGTTATTCAAATTGTAGCCAAGGCTCTCTTCCACAAGAGAAGTGCCCGATCCCTCATGACAATGATACTTTGCATTTCATTCACTGAATCCCAATCTGTAATGACTAATTGCAATAAACGTACCCAAAAGGACCATGACAACAATCAAATCATGCTTGAACAACATATGCATAAGCATCACCACATTTGTAACTGCAATACCCCTTGCTCATATTGTACAGAGGGCAACATGCCTAAGAGTGTCAAGGAAAGTAAGAAATGTTGTAGATTGCATGCTCCAACTATATACTTGTCCATGGTGTTGCTCTTCTATCTATGGGTCCTCTATGTAGACATGTCACTTATCTAGCAATCTTACAATATCGGCTCAATGAGCTCAATTTCTGGCTTGTCAGAGTTCTTTTGAATTCTCACAGAGAGAAGAAAATTACCCGTCGACTCAGAGTGACACTATACATTGATCCTGAAGCTTGCATTTTCCACCTTTTGGGTGTTAACCTGTACATGTCTCTTCATCAACACAGAGCCTACTATGAAACATGGACTGTCATCGTGGAGAATCCGGTCTTTCACATTTGGCGATAGTTACATCTTGGATACCTCATGAGCTAAGATGTGATTGATAAAGAAAATTTGTGAAGAATCTTACACGACTTCAATGACACTTCTGATAATTTCAACATTAGCGTTTGACAGACTCGCATATTCAATGCTCATTACATTCATTCAACAAAGTTTTTGCAATTTCTGCCACATCATCTGTCTCATATGTCACTGAGTCAATGCTCTGATTAAAAGAGTCCCATTATAATGAACCCAGTTTGATATATTTATTAGAGGGCGCATTATATCATTTGGAATCATCTCTACCTTTATTTTGGTTCTTCCATTATGTTCGAACAACACACGACCTGATGAATTTGCAGACGGACTTGATCATGATATGGGTGGAGTCAATTTCAAGACAATGCATTATCAAGTTCATGCTCTTGTCGGTCATGACTACTTGACATTTTGTCAAACTATTTGGAGTCATCCTTTGTGTTTGTCATTAGTGAATCGCGTCGCGTTTCCCTCATAAATCCGCATGTCTGGACTATCATTACATTGAATGGTTTGTACATGTATACATCTCCTCTACATATGCACTTTGACACAAGCTTACATACGTTCTCCCTATGCTTCACTGTTGCCACATAGTAAATTTCAAGAATGCCTACGTTAATCATTTGTGGTGAAATTAGATAAACCATGAGTGCACCCAAACATAATTCTTCCATCAAACCGATATTGGGTCTTTAGAAAATTTTTATATGAAATGAGGAATGTCCCTTTCCTACCCGATCTAGTACCCAAACATGGTCTTGATCTAAAGAGGATTCATTGAGTCGTATGAAGGTCTATTCAAACTTTATTGTGACCCAATGATGTGGTCGGGCTTCATTATAGGGAGACCCAATTACTCATCTTGTCTTCTTTAAGCCGATACCTAGCATCCTCTTCCACAGATCTTGTGGTCTTTATTGGCCCATTGCCCCTTACACTGGAAATCTGATGAGGCATGGGTTATTTGCATTGATGGTTTCCAATGCAATAAATATTCCTATGAGTGCAACCTAGGACCGATGCCTCTCATCAACTTCCCACCAAATGCCTCAGGCACTTCTTCTAAGATTGAGGGTTCTTCTATACCCACTATAGTGACGTTCTTATGAGTTGAACATTCCATCAAATAGGTAAGCACCGACATATTGGCAGTGTGTAATCGACTGCATTCCATTACTTGAAGCATCAGGTTCCCTTGAATCAAGCTCTTCCATTTATGATTTACCTCTCAATCATTTCAATGGAACATTCACCTTGGATCAGACTCCCTTTAAGCTTGTGCTCGACTTTTGTCCATGGGGTATTTATGCACTATCAATGCTCCAACATATTGGATTCAATGAAATTTGACTTCCATGTATCACTTATTTCAACAATTCATGAATGATCTTTAAACTAATGAAGTTGCACTTTTAAACTTTTCAATTGAATTACTAATCTAAAACAGGGAAGTTTCTAGACCAAAACTCTAAATCACTGCACCTCTGAATTGAACTTGGAAAGTTTGATAATGGAAAGTTTGATCATAGAAAGTAGCATTGGATATGCCCGATACCTATTGATAGGCCAAGTGAGTGTTTGATCAAGGATGGTAGCATTAGATGCCAGATACTAAGTGATAAACTATCTTTTAAATTCTCTAACAAGGTCACACCTAATAGTGTGTTTGTAACCTTTAACAAGGTTGGCTCTTAACTGAGCTCACTTTAGAAGAGTGAAAATTTGGGGTACCAGTTCCAGTGGTTTTTCCCTTAACAGGGTTTCCACATTAAAAATCCATGTGTTATGTGTTTATGTTTCATTACTTTATTGTTTTGCATTTCACATAAGTTATTCTAGATTGATCGATATACACTAGTTATTTACTATGTTTTGGTAAATAGAAAGACTACTTATTGGTAAACATACAGAAGAAGGTTTTACAAAGCATTCTGACAAGTAGTAATTTGATATAAGTGTTTCAAGGAATTCATCTTGTAGGACTGAATATAACTAGAGGCTTGAAAGTGGTAAAAATTTTTAAAGGGTTGATTTAAGGATTAATTTTTGAGGCCACTGATTCACCCCCCCTTCCCCCCTCTCAGTTATTACTAAAAATTTGTATCAGATCTTGTGTGCTTAGAAGGAAGGTTTCAAGACCTAAGCTAAAGATCACAAGATGAACAGACGAGATGTGCCCAAGTTGAACAAAGACAACTTTGCTTCATGGAAAAGCAGAATAAGACTCTACTTATCAGGTATTGGAAATGATGTTACTCAATACTTAAATACTAAATATGTGTTGCCCATAGTTTAACAAATGAGAGAGAAGCATGAGCACAAATGCATGATGATAGAGCTTGCTTCCTCACTCTCCGATGCTAAATTTGAAGATGTCAAAGAATGCAAAACTGCAAAGAAGATGTGGGACAAATTGAAGCTTGTACATGGTGGTGATAAAAATGTTCTAAGAGCCAAGGTAGAAAGCCTTAGAGGAAAGTTTGATGATCTCAGAATGAAAGAAGGTGAAAACATCACACAGTACAACACAAGAATCAAAGAGGTAGTCAATGCTATCCGAGGAGTTGGAGGTGTACTAGATGAAGATACAATGGTAAGTAAAATTATAAGAACCTTACTGCCTACTTATGCTATTAGAGTATCTGCCATACAAGAAATGAGAGCAGTAGCAAATAGAAATGTTACTCTAGACAGTTTGATTAGAAGACTGATTTCATTTGAGATGAATAATTTTGATAATAGTGTCTTACCAAACATAGAGTGTGCATTCAAATCTTCTTTAACAATAAGTAAATCAAGTCATAAACACACTATGAGAAAAGATAGTGATAGTGAAAGTGAAGAAGAAGATCTTGATGAAATTGAAGCACTTATGGAAAGAAGGATGCAGAGAGGCAAAGGTAAATATAAAGGTAAATTACCACTTGTGTGCTTTAATTGTAAAGAGATTGGACACTTTGGTGCAAGATGTCCTAACAGAAGAAAAGATGATTGAAGTAATGACAGGTCATTTGAAAAGAAGTTTGATAGAGGTGATTATAGAAGCAACTGACAATCATAAAGAAGAGATACCTAGGACTACAAGGACAAAGGAAAGAAGGCCAGTTACCTAGAAAAATGCAAAGATGAAGATACTGACACTGAATCTGATGAAGACATCAAGATGGTGTTTGTGGTAGTAAAAAATGATTCAGATGATGATGAAGAAAGGTATGTAGAAACTGCACTCATATATAAAGTTAGTAAAAATAATGTCTGGATCATAGATAGTGGCTGCACTCACCATATGACTGGTGACAAAAAAAAGTTTGAGACTTTTGAATACTATAATGGTGGTTCAGTAAGAATGGGTAATGACACACCTTGTCCAATTGAAGGTAAAGGAACTATAATTTTGAATAACCTGATAAAATGTGAAAATGCTTATTGGGTGAAAGGATTGAATTATAATCTATTGATGGGACTTTCTGACCGGTCTCATCAATAGATGTAAGTTGTCACCAGGTACCGGGATACCAGACAACTTCACCTGTGAAGGTTGTCCAGGGCCTTTAAGCACCTTAGTGTCGGGTCTCGACAGTGCGGGGAGCTAAGTTGGGTGTGTAAATGTTTTTGTTTTGGGGGATAGCTGGTTTTTGGCTTGTCTACTTTAGGGATTTCATTAGTAGGTCAGGGTTTCCTGCAAGCACATATTAGTTTACCAAATAAAGAGAAAAAGATATGCCAGGGATAAGAGTTCATTCCTTCTACTTATAGTTATGCTAAATATTTCAAACATCAACCATGCTCTAATGAACTATACTAAATACTGAACATATAAAGAACCAGCAATTCATACATGTTCAATAGCAAGGGGAAAAGAGGTCATTAATCTACTTAAAACACTAGAGCAGAGGACATTAGAAACATACAGCACAAAAGAATGTTAACTCAGAGATTTGAACGCCAACAACATCATTGCCAAAACTCTTCCTTCTTCATTAACAAGTTTCTAGCCTCACTAGTGTGTACATCAATGATTCCAAGAGAGCATCTAACTACTGAAAACTACCAAGAACTACCGAGCATTGAGCTCTACAACTACACAAAATGAAATACTGAAAGCTAATAGTATGGACTGCAAAATCATCAATTTCACCGACCACTGAAATGAGGTCAGACTTGTTATTTATACACATACTTTCCCTAAAGTTTACCCTAACCTAACTATACACTCAACATTAAAATACAATATCTGGTGGATGGTACTACCTGCACCACTAACAATCCCCTCAAAAAGAGTAGAGGTCTGATGAATCAGAAGAAGAAGACAAGAAGAAAGGATGGAAGAATCAGCCTCGAGAAGAGTGCCAAAGAGAGAATAGAAGAAATCTGATCTTCCCAGAGTTCAAGGCTACATGCCTCATTAATGCAAAATGTGGCTCACTATCTTTGATACACTAGGTAGTTAATGCTGGAGTAGCACCTTGGGAAGATCACCTATCAAGTCCATCCCTCAAACTGATGTGCCTTGCTAGGGTCACCTACTTGTTGACACCCTTATTGATTGTTGGATAGTGACCGGTCAGCTCCGGGGAACCTGGACATGGGTCACTAAACGAACACAAAAACTATTGGATCTTAAATTCCAGAGTTTGGGAGCTTACACTCAAAGAATAATGAATGTTCAAAATACACCCCGCTAGTGAGAATCCCCAAAATTTAGAGAACTTTATTATCCTTTGTTTTTCTTGAATGCCTCCAAAACATGGCTGATGCCATCTTCATCTATGTCCTTAATGCTATTCCACCAGTCGCAAACAGCCTCAAACTTCTCTTCAACCTCTCCGGCCCCATTCCAGAATTCATCTACTAATTTTACTGAGTCATGAGCCCAGAGCATCATCTTAGATATTCTTGATAGCTTCCCTCTGTCGATATCTCTGGTAGACTAATACCAGGACTCCATCAACTCATCATATTTACTGAGGACGTAGTCCTCCAAGGTACATGTTCTGGTGGTGAAGGGATAAAATTGTGACACCCTTCCAATGAATGCTTTGAATAGGTCCAATGGATCCCAAACCGCCATGACTTTCTCCCTTAAGGTCGTGACCAGTTGCTTGCATACCTCAATTTTGAGGTCAATCCTGGAGTACTAGGCCCGAAGTAATTTGAATGATTCCTCTCCAAAATTCCCATCTCTATGATGACCTCTTCCCTGGAGTTGATGACTTCATCAAACCCAGTCCTCCACCCTTCGTATTTCTCTAAGTTCCCTTCCCATATAACAATGGTATTGGTTACTTGACCCAAGAGATTTTTGGCCAAGTAAAGGTCCGGGAGTGATACATCTAAAAATTACCTTATAGCCTTTATCTGTTTAGTGATCCACCTGTCCATAGCCTATGCCTTCTTCTTCATGGCCCGGAGAGCATCCATGTCACCCTAGAGAAGTGGTGGTCCAGAAGTGGAGGCTTCCAGACGGATTTCGGCCAATGGATGTGTAAGCTCTGCTAGAAGTTCGAGGAGATTCTTATTTTTTTCTCTTTCCTCCTTCAACTTTTGCGTTTGTTTATCATACCGGGCTTCCACTGCCCAGGTTTCCTCTCTTAGCAGGTCTAGCTCTCCCTGCTTTTCTCTCCTCCCTAGAGGTACTTTCATGATTGTATAATCTTCGGCCCGTACTATTGCCATGTCAGTATCTAGGGGAGGTGTTGCAATTTTTGCAACTGTGCTTCCTCCCAGACTAGTCTGAAGGGTATGGACTGTCCGGGCCTTTTTAGGCTTCTTGGCCTCTGTGTTCTGGGCTGTCATCTCGTCCAAGGAGAGGGGAACACATGCTGCTTCTTCTAGGGCCTTCCTCTTTCTAGATTCCACCAGCCATTATGGTGGCTGGGGTAGTTTTGTTGCCAATTCCTGGGTGTTGGGGCTCCCTTCGGAGTCTGACAGTGCATTCTCGGTATCTGCAATTTCATCAGGCTCTTTCTCCTTTTCCTATTCATGTTCCTGCTCTCCAAAGGCCTTAGTGTCTTTTGGCCTATTGGCATCCTCATCCATGATGTCTGGGACCTCATCTCTACCAGCATCAACATCACCTATATTATCAAGGATTTCCCCATCTTTCTCAGCATCTTTCAAATCAACATTTATATCTTCGAAGATTCTCCCCTCATCTTGGTGTTGTTGTTCTTCTTCGACGTCATTTGTCAGGACATCCTTTTTCTGTTGGAACATTATCTAGAGGTGGCAGAGGTGTCTAGCCAATGTTTGACTATTGGGCCGCTAAGACCACCTCGCCGAATGTACTCTAGTGCACTTGGTCACCCAGAGTAACCAAAAGCGGTTGGAGCATGATGGTTGGGGGTACGATTGATCCTGTAGGTCTAGTTTCCCCAATCATTGATTTATTGTCATTTATTTGCCTTGAACCTATCTTGGTCCCTTGGATTAGTGTTTCCTCACACTCAGGCTCCTTCTGTGCTCCTGCCTGGGTCTCCTGCTCTGTGGCAATTTCTTTTTCTGAGATTTGTTCCTCGGTGGGGTCCTTTCCTTCTCCTGGGTGGAAATTTATTCCACCACCTTATCTATTTCCCCATGCAGGCTCATGAGCTCATCTGTCCCAAAGATGTCATCAAAGTTATCATGTGGGGGAGAGATCTCTGAAATATCATACCGTTTAGGGGAGTCCAAACTGACTTCCACTGGGGGAACATTGGGCATGCCGGGGCCCGTGTCTATGCTTGGGGGATGGGCTACCTTCTACTTCTTCTTTCTTTGTAATGGGGCCCTGACATCCAAAATATCTGCATACTCTACCTCGGCGAATGTCTTCCTTCTCATTAGTGTTTCCAATGAAGGGGATCCCGCTGGCCGGGCAGATCCCACATGAGTCACCAGGAGACCATGGGAAAGTTGGGCACTTATCTTCTGGCTTGTTGGCCTAGAAATCTCCATCTATTCATGAATTTGTGCCATCATGGGGAGTGGACCTTGGGAATGTACTTGGGCTGGGGCACTTTCTTTCTCCTTCCCCTTTCTTTTGCTTGGTATCCCGGCTCTGGAGGTCGAAGCAGACTTCTATGCAATTGTACCTTTGTGGGTGCTCCTTGGACACACCTGCTCGAAATACTTATGGCTATTATCAATAATGGGGAGACACACATCTTCAATTGTTAGGTTCTCCGGGGTACCCAATCCACCAAAGGGAGATCCAATTTGTTGATCCCCTACTCTTTATATGATGGGTCCTCCAGAGGCCCATCGTCTGCAAAATATTTTCGGAAGCCCTGAAGGTTGAGGGCCTTCATTAAACCTTTGGACATCCGAGAGTGTTGTCAGGCCCAAAGATCAAAACTATCCTAGCAATCTGCCCAGAAATCTTCAATTTCATCTTTGTGTGGCATGGATTTCTGGGGTGCGCCTCCCTTATTTTTCACACTAGGTCAAAATTGCTTCTGGTGTGGTGGAATTCTGCCAGTCCTAGACTCTTTAACTCACTATCGGCCTCTTTGGCTGCTGCGAGACTACAAGAATAGTTCCCACAACTGATTGGGAATGGAATTGATATGACCTTCTTCAAGGCAAAGAATGCATGGAGCTCTAGGATTTGCCTATAGAAATCCAAAATAATAATCCTATCCCCGTAATGCCTAGGGAGTAGGTAGGGTTTCCCAGAGAAACCAGTCACCCAAATGTAAGCATGCTACTGGAATTGAATAAAATAATTGTTGTAAGTGCTTACCAGGTTCATCGCCTCCTGTGACAATCGGTACCCAGTGTATCGAGTAAGTGTCAAAATATTGTGGTAAATGATGCATCATTCACCCTATAAAAATTAGGGAAGCTAAGTTCCCACTGAACCTGGGGATAATGTTCCCATGGAACCAACTGGCCGGGCCCATTCCTGAGAATGCCCACTATCTGCAATCCCCAAAAATTAGGTCTTTGTTGGGCCAATGCCCACAATACATAGGATGTCATGTATAATTTTGAATTCCTGGAGGACACTCTTTAGCTGCGCATCTACATGATTTATGATGACAGCCGCCCAGTTGAAGGTCTAACTATGGGTGGTGATGTAGTAGAGGAAGTAATACATCCATGCTAAAAAGTCTTGGGCATGGGGCTCTCCAAAGAGCTTGCACAAGAATATGATTCCTGCTTAAATACATTAGTTGAAGTCTCCACGGGGAATCTCCAGCTTCATCTTTTTATAGTCCCATCTTGGGGACTTCAACCAGCGAGTATTGAGATGTTGCCAGGAGGGGAGGGAGGATTCCTCAAACTCCTTCAGTGATACAGACCGGGAGATAAAAATAGCCCCCTTGAATTGGGGGATCCCCAATCCTGAAGCAAAAGTGGCAGCATCCAAATTGACGATGGGCACCAAATAGTGTAGTGGTAGGGGATTAGCAAGAAAAACAACCTGGGTGGGAGCATTGTAAAGTGTCGCCAGTTGAAGGATCATCTTTGGTGCTTGCATCAAGTAGGGAAAACTCACAGCCTTGATAATTCCAGAGGTATCCATGTACTTCGCCATATCATCTCTGATGACCCTCTGTTGATATATGGTTTGGAACAGGCTCTACACTTCAGCCCATAGTCTGGGCTCAGTATCTATGATTTCCTACAATTTGGAGTCCACTTTGGACCCCACAAGAACACCCTCCCTCAGGTACTTGGAGGTTAACAGAAGTTTGGCCAACATCTTTTCTGCCTTTGTTTTTGTGGCCGCCCTAGTGGAGGTGGTTGGAAGCTCTAGACTTTCAGGAGGAGTTGTTACTTCAGACATGTTGATGGATTATCCGCAACCTGCAAGACCGGAGAACTGTCAATACATAATATGACAAAAATACAACCTTTTAGGGACTTCAGGGAATTCACCACCATCTTGCCCCTATTCAAAGAATATTAGTGTAGACGTCGAAAATATTAATATTAATTTTCCCTTCTCTTCTAACTATTTAAATTAATTAAATAGTTTCATTGCTAGTATTTATCAATGATCAAATACTATTCTAATGTATTTTGTTTAAATACATTTGTCGCACAAAAATCCCCTTTTTAATAAATTTTTATTTATTAAAATCCATCCATATTCCTAACTCTTCTAAACTATGATTTATTCAAATCTAATTTGAATTATAATCTAAACCCTAGCTAGGAGCCTATTAATCCAACCTAGAGACCAACCATAAGCCTACCCTATTCCTACTCTACTCCCATCACCTCACTTCCTAAGCATGCTTCCCTACCTAACTGTCCTCTAAATCATACTTAAAGGGTGATTCCTAACCTTTTTAAGGCTAATGGAATGCTCAC
>MU224975.1:1574001-1598521 GCA_018584345.1 Thuja plicata | reverse complement strand
GAAATTCTCTCCAAAAAGGTCACCCATTCCTCTTAAATTCCTCTTACAACTTTGTCTCCCACTTGGAATTCTTGAGCCACTAAATATTAAATGCTATATTTGACTCAAAATTGGCCATCCCCTCAAGACTATGTGTCCCTTATGTGGCTCTTATATGGATGCCACATATATGCCACATCATCCAAGCCCTCTTCTTGTCCTCCAAAATTCTATAAATATAGGCCTTCTCCTCTTCATTTTTCATCTCTCAATTTGCATTGTTATCATGCTATTTTAATATTAGAATTTCATTTCTAGTTTCATGTTTTCATGTTTACATCACTTAGAAATTACATGCTAGGCTTCAATTTGGTAAAATGAATCATAGTTTCTTGCATATGCATATCATTTCATAGATTGATCTAACATCTTGAAGAAGATTTGAGACTAGTTCTTCATACTATCTCTTGCATCTCTCTTCTTACTTATCAAATCTTGCATTGCATTGGGGCATTGATCCATTTGTGTTTGAGAGAGCACACCCATAATCCATCAAAAAGATCAAATCAAATAAGTATAGTAGGGTGCATTTTTCTTGTTTTTAGCTCAATCTGATATTATGTTGAAGTCTTGTTTGGTTCTTATTTCTTTCATGAATTCTATGTGCTAACTCACTAACTTGTCATGTTTGAGCTTGCTCCCAATAGATAGAATATTTCCTCATACTACATTCTGGCATGCCCAGTGGGACCCACGTCCCTAAATCTTTCTAAATTCTTATCTTTTTTCTTCAAATTTTTCCAGACACGCAGATCAGCGTCTGCATTTTACGTAGAGGCGTCTGCGCAAATGTTGTTTCTTTGTGCACTATCATTCAGCGTCTACGCTGAGCCAGCGTCTACACCTTGAACTGGTGTCTCCGCCTGACATTTCTAGTCTGAGGCTTTCCAAAAATAAATTTTCTATTTTTCAAGATTCACTGTCTTTCCCACTGCTTTCTAATGTTTGAGCATCCTTTTTTTTAGTAGAGATCAATTTTACAAGCAGTTATAATGTTAAAATTTTAGTAGGGGAATGAATCTTGATAACTTCTTAAAAGAACACTAGCTTTTAATTGTTTGGAAAATCTCAAAATGGCTAAATTTGATCAAATTAAAGACTAAGAAAGAGAAAAAAGTAACTTTGTTTGTTGTTTTTGCTATGTTTTGTGAATTTGCAGGTACAACAACATCTGCAAAAATACTGATTCAGGTTTTGACATCTGTGCAAATGCCAGTTCAAGAAAATCATCGATCGACGTCTACGTTTTATGAATTAGCGTCTCTAACTGGTATAATAGATTTTCTATTTTTCTATGTTTTCGGGCCTATTTTCCTGCATTCTATCATTTTTAAGCTAAAACACAGAACCAACGTCTACGCCCTGAATCGACATCTGCGCTTTGACAGACTATTTTTGATCATTTGCTAACAATTTTTAAGTGGTTTTTGTGTTTTCAACTCTTGTCAATGGCTGAAATTGAAACTACTAACCAATTTTCTTGCAGCACCGCTGGCCAAAGAAATCAATTCAAAACTACTGGCGTTTGTCTTGAAGGTTGCCTCAAATCAGAATCGACCAAACAATCATGTTTGTGATAGTCTTTTTTAGGCACATACACTAATTAGCTATATTTCTTTGTCTAATCCAAAGCAAGTGTTAGGGGATTATGCTCTCTTCCCTTTTGGGAAGATCAAAAACCTATACACACTTGCTTTGTGTTAAACAATTGAACCTTTTGGAAAATAACAAACTTTGTCTTGCATGTTTGGGAGAAAATGACATTGGGTAGGAGAGTCCTCTTTTCCCCTTGTGGAAAATTATAAATCTAGACCCCTCTCGTCGCCAATCCATGTTTTTCAAGTTAATCCTTTAGATGGGCCTGCCGGTCGAGAAAAAAATCTCCTGGGAACAACCCACGTGAGAACGAGGTGTAAGCCACACCACTCTAACTCACGTTAATCAAATTTACTCTTTGGATTTAAAGCCTCGGGAGTTGATTGGCATTTGAGCTTATACTCGGCTCTCGTCTAACTTAACTGCAGCCTCACAGTCTTAATCACGTTTATGTGACCACTTTTGTTAAGATGCTCTATGGGGCTATACACTTGAATCATGCTTGTGCAGACATAGAGGATACAATCGAATGGAGACACTTACTAAACACTCTAGGCTTAGAAGCTACCTGGAACACCCCTGAAAGGTGATAATGCTTGTGAAGGAAGATAGTAACTTCCCTAAGATCACTTGTACATGTATTCCACCCTGAGTGTTTGGAATTGGATAATATGATGTCATGACTGGAGCCATTGCGTGCTTGGTGATGGTCATATTCTAATTAGCTCTTATGTGAGTTCCTAATCTTACGAGCAAGTATTTTCATGCTATACTAATTCCTTAGGTAGATTTGTGCTTGAAGTGTTTGAAAAACATTTGCAAATCCAAAACACAATGGAATACCCAACATTCAAATTCTTCACTTGCTTGTATCCTTCAAGGTTGCTTTGTCCCTTGTTGGATTGTTTTTAGACACATGCTTTTTCTTTTCTGGTTTGACTATGTTGAAATTGGTTCTTGCCATGGAACAAATCTATTGAAAATCAGAACAAGATCAAACTTTTGCCAAATCATCAAAACAATGTCCCTTTGAAAAGATTACCTTGAGCTCTAATTTTTGGAATTTGGTCTTTTATGAGATATGTCCTAAAACCTCCAACTATTCATCCAAAATCAGATCTATTTATAGGACACGACCAATTCCAAGAAGCATAAGAAAGTAAAAAATCCGTCACCACCCGTGCAAAGAGAACAGAAAAACACAACCCGGGAGGCTAACAAGTACCAACACATAGTCCATTCCGTGAAGCAAGAAATCCATAAACAAGAACAATTTGACAAAGTGATATACAACAACAAGGTTGTCTCTTTATGGGAAAATATCATCTAAATGCTACTTTTTTCAGAGTTGAGCAATATGACTAGCCGGTTTACCACAACAAACAAAAGTTCCTCCTCTTCTTAAGCTCACTTAGCTTGCATTTTTAGGACCTCCCTTAGGTTGTCATCTTTAGAAACATATCACACACTCATCCTAGCATAATCCTACATTAATCCAAATCAATCCTAATCAGCCTAGCATCATCCTAATCATCATACAAAGCATCCTTGATCACATCCCTCACTTGGTATTTCATCCCCTTTTGAGTTGCTTAAAACCTACATCTTAATCCAACCCCCATCCTTAAGTGTCCTTTACTAAGCATTGTTTAGGATAATCCCCTTTGTCTTTTGCAACCTCATCACCTTGATCAAAATGTTGGTTTGCATTAACAAATTATCTCATCCGTCGAAGACCACAAGTCTGTCTTAGGTAGACAATTATATCCACTTGATCTTACACTAGGGAAAGCAACCCTTAATCTATGCATACACCAAGTCATCCTTATTCCTTAGGAGCATATTCATCATCCTAGATGCATCCTAGTCCTAGCACCATCATCCTTAGCTTCCTAAGCATGTCTTTGTATTACATCTTGCATCTCATATCCTCTTAGGGTAGTCATTTCATGCCACCTATCACACGAGCCACTAAGAAGAGGAAGAACATCCACCCTAATCTTGCCGCTAGCTCATCTAATCCTGTGAGTGACAACACCAATGCCATGGTTACTTATGTGCCTCAGCCAAATGATCAAATTGAACACATCTGGCTAGATACTAATGAGATGCCTACCATGAGTACCATAGAAACATTTATCAGTTATCCAGGACATATCCATATGGTGAACGCCATGAGTGGATGTAACAACAATCAAGTACTTTTGTACATTCAACAACAAGGACTTCAACTCCCACCTTGGATTATACCCACACTTGTCACACGACCTATGGCACTTCCAGGGGAACATTATCCTCCCACTAGAAACAAAGTTTGTGATACACTTCAGCGAGGTCTACAAGTGGGGACTCTTATTGCGCAAGTAGTGCAACCTTCCATCCCACCTTCCATCATGCACATGATACCTTCATCTACCTCAGGAGCCCCACTTCTTGATCCAACATTAGTAGCAAAAATTATACCCCCTATCGCTACACACGCACCTCCTTAGTCCACAATCGCTCCACTTTTGCAAATATTCCCAACATTTGTGGTACAATTTCCACCACCACCAGTCAGCATGCAACAAACCACCATTCCACCCATCCTCACTTAGCCCATTCAAAGTGCAACAACCAGTTTGCAACATCAAAGCACCCAAGTCTCCATGCCTATTCCACCTTTCTTCACCACAAGCATGCCACCTACCAACGCCTCTAACCAAGCCTTATTTCCACAAGGGTCCACTTTTCCCACTCCATTAGCAATGCAACCAAAACGTGTGCTAGCAATTTTGCCACAAATGCAAACCAATCCAAATCCTCCCATGCAACAACCATCTACCAATCCCTTCATCATACCCCAAATACCAATCCAACAAGAGAAGCAACCAATCCAGCAACAACAAAAACCAATCCAGCAACAGCCAATCCAGCAACAACCTATCCAACAGAAACAACCTATTCAACAACAACAATTCATCTAGAAACCATCCCAACAATAACAACCACAACATCAAATTACCAACCCATTCACATCCCAAGCACAACAACAACAAATCAACCCCTTCGCAACTGTGCAGTCCACCCTCCAAGTTGCACAGCAGCCGCAACCACAAACGCAGGGGAAAATCCCTTCATGGCATAACCACTGTAACAGTTTGCTAATCCTTTCATCCAACCCATGCAGCAACAACAAACTCTTTCTACCAGTTACCTAACCATGCCATCTTCCACTGCATCACAAACCATTCCACCTCCATAGCAATTCAATGTTCCCACTGGGGGCATTCCACCACAAAACTCTTATCATCCACACCATACAGGTGTGCAACAGACTCATCCCACTTATCCAATGCCTCAACAAATACAAGCATACTTCTAGTAGTTGCAACAACCTTATCAAGCGTCGACACCTCCTCCACTACAATATTCCCATCAGTCATAGCTTCCACCACAATAGCCCATATACACTGACCAACAACCATCATATCAAACACCATAATATCCCCCACAGAATCATCCATATTCGCTATTTGACCCATATCAGGTTCAAGGAACCAATGCATTCATAGTTAATAATCCTCCCCCACAAATCAACCATGAATGGGAGGAAATGAAGAATGCTCTCAAGGAACTAAAAGCAGGGATAGAGGCTAAAACATTCAAGTTTGAAGAGGTGTGTCCTTATCCATTTGATTAATCTATCACTACCATACCCTTCCCCAAGCACTTTGAGACACCCAAATTTGATAAATATCAAGGGAAGGGAGATCCTGTGAGTCACATGAAAGAATTGTACATGGCAAGTCAAGAAGTGGCATATAGCGATAATTTTCTCATGAGACTATTTCCCAAGAGCTTAGGAGGAACTACACTCAAGTGGTTCTACAAAATCCCCTACGGCACAGTTTCTACTTTCGCTAAACTATCAGAAAATTTTGTGGCCCAATACACACATAATGTCAAAAATGAACTCTCACTCCTTGATCTATGCAATTCCAAACAAAAGGGAGGAGATAGCTTGGTCGATTACCTTCAGCGCTGGAAAGGGCTTACTACAAGGTTTTCCTATCAACTCCCAGAGAAACATCTTATCAAAATCTTCATTAACAACCTCCATCCTAAGCTCACCTATCACATGTGCATGAATTGCATACAAACTTATCAAGATATCTGAATCAAAGGCATGGATCTTGAATGAGGTCTCATAGAAGATGGTGCCATCAAACACTAAAAGGAATCCCAACCTGAAAAACATAATAATGATCAATCATAGTATTGGAACAAAAATAAGAACACAGTAACTGATGGAGCCACTAACACCAAACACGTTCAGGTTATGGTAGCTAGTCCTAATGCACCTACCCAAACTTATCAGCAAGCACCTCCAGTGTACCCTCAACCTCCTCCTATGTATCAACAGCCCACCCCCACATATCCCCAACTAACTTACTAGAAAAACATGTGCCCTCAAGGCGCGACTATCTATCCCCCTCCAGGAACATCATATCAACACAACTACCAAGGTCCTATGAATCAAAAAATGCTATATCAGTCCCGCATGGACAAAAAAGGCCTTGCACTTTGAATAAGCCACAATGCATGTTTACCCCTTTGGGTGAACCCATAGATGTCATCTTGCGAGAAATGGTCCAAGATAACCAAGTCGTGTATCTAAAAATGCAGCCATTTGATGACTCAACACCTAATCCTACCTGGTATAAAGATAACGAGTACTGTGAATATCACCATGTTAAGGGACACATCACTCTAAAATGCATGAAGCTCAAACACTATATTTAGGATCTCATTGACCGCAAAGAGATCAAAGTGGACTCTCCTTCCCAACCATCGCCAAACACGGGCCTTAAAATCTATCAAAATGCATTCCCTAAACACACTTCAGGTATAGGCCTAAGCAATCCCACTCAATCCTCTGACCAGGGGAAGGGTAAGAAAGGAGAAAATGCCAACAGAAAAGATTATACCAATGCATATATCAACTATGATAATCTCATTGGCTGCATATCCCAAGTCCAGTCCTCTGTCAATGTCATCCATGTCAAGGGTGCCGATAACCAATGAGCAGTCACCACTCATAGAGGCAGAATAATAGTTGTAGGTATCGGTCCCGCTCCATCTGCTAGTACTCAATACAACATTTTGGAACACCTAGGAAATACTCCAGCCCAAATTTCCATCCTGGATCTCCTCTGCACTTCACCCACCTATCAAGAGATCCTTAATAAAGCCTTACAAGAATCCTGTGTTCCTAGCGACATCAACCTCAATGAATTCTAGAACCTTGTCAGACACTTGTCTACATCTTGTGGGATCTCCTTTAAACCAACAGATGTACCCTCAGAAGAACCCGATCATAATCTCCCACTCCGTATTGCTGTCATGGTTAAAATTTTCTCCATCAAATGGGTCATGATAGATAATGGTTTGGCCCTAAATCTATGTACCCTAAAATTCATAAAAGAGTTGGGTTGCACTGAAGCTGATATTATAAGTGATGTCATCATAATCAAAGCATATGACAATCTAGAACGGACTTCTGAAGGCACCATTTCATTTCCCATTCAAGTGGGCCCTGTTATTTAGGATACACTATGTCATTTTGTTGATCTTGACCATCCCTTCAACATCCTCCTTGGATGCCCATGGATTTATTCTATGCAAGTCGTTCCCTCCACCTACCATCAGTGCATCAAATTCCCATATAACGGCACTGAGATTACCATCCACGTAGATCCCAAGCCCTTCACATAATGCAATGCTTTGGAAACCTCCTTTCCACATTCCAATCACTATCCCAGGATTGAAAATGGCACCTCTGTCACCAGTTCATCTCGAACCCATTCAGACCCAAAAAGAATCCTCTCTTCCACCCTATCCATGGTCAAGATCAACAACAAAGGTTGTGGTGAGTACAACTTATCTGATGCCTTTGCAGTTGGAGCACTTCCAATTGATCCACACACTCAAGGGTGCCAACCTAATCTAAGCAAGATCGAACCAAAGAAAACCAATGTGCTACAATTCGGTCCTACCACTTTTATCTCAAAGGGTACTTTGACTAGCCAGGAAATGACACCAAACATCAACCAATGGCTTTATAAGGATCCACCACCTAAGGACACAAGTTGCATCAATTGCTTCAAAGATAACTACCCTGCAACTCACAAGCTGGTGACAGAAAAATGGAACTACCAAGGAGGTGGCCTTGGTTATGAAGAGCAAGGAATGAAAGATGCTATTGTACCTACCTGACAATAAAAGCACCTAGGCCTTGGCATGGACTCTGACACAAATGGGGGCACCAATGAAAACATCTATGCCTCTTATCCTTCCCTGGGTGAAATCCCTGACATTGAAGATGTCCCAAAAGAGAAAGTTGTGTTAGCCTATGATTATGTCTTTGACGATGAAACCTTCTTGGGCAATTCTATCCTACGCCAGCTTTCCATTCTCTTCATTGACCTTCCCCTCTGCCATCCTAGAATCATAGACTGGGACCAACCAAGTGTCGTACACATTGATGAGTTCCAAAGTGAGGATGCAGTCCTAAGCTTTATGGGAGCAATTGAACAAAGCAATGACAGGGGACAAGACTCAGTATATGTCTACAAACTGGACCCAAAGGCATACTTCGGGGAAGAGGAGAACTTCAACTGTAAAAATGAAGAAGAAAACAAAAATAAAAAAGAGAAAATTTGATCCCCTAGCGAAAACCCCTCTGGTGCGCTATCTGATCATAAAAAGGTAAAAACAAAGGGTGTATCCCCTGGTGAAAACCTCTCTAAGGAGCCAGAGGATGAAGATTCTCCTCTTCCTCTAATCCATGATTACAGGCTTGAACATTCATCGATTCTCATCAAAGAAGAAAAACCTATCAACTTGGGTACCAAAGAGAATTCCGCCATCACATACATAGCAGCATCTCTGACTAAACCAGAAGAAATTGATCTTGTCACTTTATTGAAGGAAGCCATCAACAAGTTCGCATTGTCTTACTCCCACATGCCGAGATTAGACCCCAACTTGGTGGTTCACCATACTACAGTGGACACAAACATCAAACCTGTCAAACAAAAACTTAGAAAGATGCACCCTAAAGTGGCACTACTTGTCAAAGCAGATCTTGAGAAGTTACTCCAAGCCAAGATCATTTACCCCATTGACTATTCTAACTGGATTTATAACATGGTGCCCATCTCTAAGCTTGATAAATCAATCAGGATATGTACAGACTTTCGAGATCTCAACAAGGCATGTCCCAAAAATGATTTCCCATTGCCAAACATAGACATGATCATGGATCTCACAGTAGGACATGAGATATTGTCACTCATGGATGGCTTTTCTGGATATAATTAGATCCACATTACAGAAGAAGATCAACCTAAGACAACATTCACAACCCCCTGGGGCACCTTCTGCTATAACATGATGCCTTTTTGGGTTGAAAAATACTAGGGCAACCTATCAAAGGGCCATGACTATCATTTTTCATGACATGATTCACAAGATCCTTGAAGACTATGTAAATGATATCTTGGCAAAATCTGTCAAAAGGGAAGATCACCTCAATGTTTTGGAATGTGTCTTTGATAGGATTAGACACTGCTACTTAATGCTCAACCCTAAGAAGTTTGTCTTTGGGGTCACATCAAGAAAACTCCTTGGTTTAATTGTATCTACAAGAGGTATTGAAATAGATCCAAAGAAAGTATAAGATATCATAGAGATGCCTCCACCAAAGACACTCCAACAATTGCACATCCTCCAAGGAAAGCTACAATTTGTGCATCATTTTATCTCTCAACTAGCAAACAAGTGCCAACAATTCACCCATCTCCTACGAAAAGATAACACATTCAAATGGGATCCTCAGTGCTAGAAGATTTTTGACAAGATCAAAGAGTATTTGGCTAATCCACCCATCTTGGTACCACCTGTACCTAGCCAACCACTCATCCTATATATTTTTGCTACTACAACAGAACTAGGAGCACTCCTTGCTCAATTGGATGATGAAGGCAAAGAAAGAGCTATTTATTATATTAGTCAGACCTTAGTAGGTTATACGCTCAATTATTCACCTATGGAAAAAGCATGTATGGCAGTGGTCTTCGCCACTCAAAAACTTTGCCACTATATTCTTAGTCATACAACCAAGCTCATTTCAAAGGTGGATCCTCTCAAGTACCTACTCTCCAGGACTACTCTCATAGGTCGAATGGAAAAATGGGTTATGTTGCTAAGTGAGTTTGATATTCAATATGTAGTCAAAAAAGCCATTTAAGGGCAAGTCATAGCAGATCAACTAGCAGAAGCACCATTGGTAGACGCATATCCTTTGATCACAGAATTTCTAGATGAGCATTTATGCATGATAGAAGAGAAACCTACTTGGAAACTCTACTTTGATGGGTCCTACACAGCTCATGGTGCAGGGACAGGAATACTTTTCGTCACACCTCAAGGTGACTACATCCCTATGTCATTCAAATTGGGATTTCCCTGAACAAACAACATTGCAGAATATGAGGCACTAATTGTAGGACTCCGCATGGCTATAGAATGGAACATCACAGCTCTACATGTCTTTGGTGATTCCCAACTCATCATCAAACATGCTCTACATGAGTATCAAACCAAAGGTGACAAATTGATGCCATATAAGCAGATGGTTGACAAGATGAAAGAACATTTCCTCCACTTGCAGATAACACAACTACCACGCTTGCAAAACAAGGTTGTCAATGCAATGGCCATAATTGGCTCCCTCCTAGAGATTCCTCACGAGTCTACACAATATGAATTCTTAGTTGAGAAAACTCATTCTCCCACTTACGAGAATGATGAATCAAATCATGTATATGTCTTGGTTGGTCCCCAGTCCCCGTGGTACCATGATATCCAATCTTACCTATAAAATGGTATCATATCTCCTCTTCCCACCGCAACCCAATGCCAAAATTTTATTCACAGATCTTCCCATTACACCCTCGTAGCCAACACCCTTTATTATCGAGGCTATCACAACGTGCTCTCTAGATGTTTAGATGAAAACAAAGCTGCCCAAGTATTACAAGAGGTACATGATGGAATCTGCGGTGCCCACACAAGTGGCATGGTCCTAGCCAAGCAACTTCTACATATAGGGTACTATTTTCCTACAATGGAACATGATGCTTGTGAGTTTGTTAAGAAGTGTCTACCTTGCCAACAACATGCCAATCTAATCCATGCTCCTGCACATGACCTCAGACCTGTTGCACCTCCTTGGCCCTTCTCTTGTTGGGGTTTTGACCTCGTTGGTAAGATTAATCCCCTCTCTTCTGAAGGCCACAAGTACATAATCACAACAACAGAGTACTTTACAAAGTGGGTTGAAGAAATTTTGTTCACTATCACTACAGGTGTCGAGATTTCCAAATTCATCCTCTATCACATTGTCTGCCACTTCGGCATACCGTCCACTATCTTTATGAATCACGGAACCCCATTTGAAAATAAACATGTCAGTGATTTGTGTGTTCACCTCCGTATCCATCACCATTTCTCCAATCTGTATTTCCCTCAAGGTAATGACCAAGCTTAGGAAACTAATAAAACCCTCCTCAAAATCCTCAAGAAATTTGTTAGTGATACTAGTCATGACTAACATCTCCAGATCAATCCTGCCCTCTGGGCATATCACACTTCCTACCGTACTCCTATTGGCACCACTCCATATTCCCTAGTCTATAGTGCTAAAGCAGTCTTACCAATTTAGGTCAAACTACCATCCCTCCGAGTATCATTGAGAGGGTTGGTTGATGATGAAGATTACCGAGTAGTACGACTCACATAGATTGATCTACTAGATGAAAAGTGCCAACAAGCCTATGATCACATGATTGTCTACCAAAATAGACTCAAGCGGAACTATAACAAGAAGGGCCACCCATGCCATTTCCAAGTGGGGGACCTTGTGCTAAAGGAAAATCAAAAAGTGGGTACTGATCGGGAAAAGAAAGGTAAATTTGAAGTCACCTGGCAAGGCCCATATGTTGTCACTGCATACTTTGGTTCTGGGGCATATCAACTCTCCACTCCTGAAGGAGAACCCTTGAATGATCCTGTCAACATCATTCATCTCAAGCACTTCTATGCCTGACAGCTGGTTGTTCATTCCAGTTATCTAAGAAAATCCATAAAAAGTATAAAAAGTCCTAAAAAAAGAAGTACAAAAACAATGTAAAACAGTCCTAAAAAAATATCAAAAAAGAAGAAAAATGAAGCTGAAAAACTGGTTGTCCCAGTGAAAACCTGGCAAACAGGCACTTGGACAACATCAAAAAGATCCAAAGAAATCAAAAATAGAAGAATAAAGAGAAAAAATTTCATCCAATTTTAAAAAGTTGGCAATCAGGCACCTTGGACAAGTATGAGTGATGAAAACTTGGCAACAGGTGTCACACATAGTGGACCATTCCATTATCTATCAAAATCTCATTTCCCTCCTCCATCTCCCTTATCGCATCCGCTTCCACCTGAATCTCACAAGTATTCCTTGGGTGTTCGCATATCACACACACTAGTCTAAAGTGATCCTCCTATCTCATGTCCTGAGCTTTTGTACATATCATCTTGTATGTTGTTGTCCATACGTTGTACTATCCCAATCCCTAAGCTTCAGTCCTGTACATATTCCGTCTGGTTCTCTGCTTAGTGTTTCTTGTATATATCTCGTGTCCTCAGTTGGTATCCTTGCGGGACATGATCCAGTTACGCTCTTAAAATCTTAGGTTTCAGCAAGTGCCTTTTGACAACATTTTGGTTCCGCAGTTTGATCGCAGTGCACTTTTGACCAATCAGATTTATGAATCCCGTCTTTCTGGAAGTGGATCCTTTGAGGATGTATCCTTCCTCTTGTTGACCTGAATCTAGATCATCATCATCTCTGGGTTCTTGTAGGATGTATCCTTCCTCTTGAACTAATCAATCAACATACCAAACTATCGCACGCATCAAAACAACACGATCCAATCAAATCTTAGCAACAATCTTTGTACATGATCACTTGTAATTAATCATTCAGTTTGGTCCTTGTATATTCATGGAAGATCCATTCTTCTCGCCATTGAAATAACATCCCGAGTCATCATCATGCTAACATTCCCTGCCTGGTCCTTCATAGTCCTCTTGGTTGGTTCATCAATTGATCGTGACACACACCAAAAATATGGGTCCCATCTCATCCGTTGCATTTGTCGCATCCATTGCATCTGGTTGCTGCATTCGGCTCATTATCAAATTGCATTAGGTTCATTATTAGATTGTATCATTTAATTGCATCATTTAGCTTCATTTTCATCTTGCATTGTTAAAATCATCTTAGATTCTTTGTTAAAATCTTGCATTGTTAAATATTCATTTAGATTCATTTTAGTCTTGCATTGTTAAATATTCATTTAGATTCATTTTACTCTTGCATTGTTAAATCATTTAGATTTCATTTTTAACTCATTTAAATCATTATAGTCTTGCATTGTTAAGATTCATTTAGATTCATCCTGCATTCATATACATATTCATAAAACATCAGCATATACATTACATACATCATAAAATCACATCACATCCTGCATCCACACACGTCAGCATATCATATAAGCATCATCCACCCCGCATTAGTCATATATCATATATACATAAGCATAAAACCATCCTGTATCCACAATTTGTCATACATATGCATCACATCCTGCAAGCATCAATGTCAGTAATCATATAAGCATATGAATCATAGCATCATATAAACCAAAGCATGAATCATACATCATAAACATCATAGAGTCCTCATCGATCATCATACATATATAACAAATGTCCATAAGGTACAACATCTGTCATCAATAAAATACATCATGTGCACCTCGGTACTGATATATCCATCTCATCTCAAAATGCAAAAATATGTGTCACATAGTCCTCTGATGAATCACACGGGTGGCTATGATGGTCCACCTCCCTGTCCTTGTGGTGGACATGGTGGCATCCCCACAGATCCTTGCGATGCAGAAGTCTGAACTATGCTCTATGATCACAACCTCTCTAAGTACTCTCACCTCTGTCCCTTAGGGACTAGCTGATGATATAAGACCTGATAGTGGGCTGCCTCTCTGCCTACCCTGGTCACATCTCGGTGAGTTGCAAAAGCCTCTACCATAACCTATCCTACCCCACTTGCAGTGGCAGTCTACCTAGAGATATATTGCTTAGTCTTGTACGCCTTGACCTGCCTCTATGTTGTATCCCTCTCTGAGGTCAATGAGAGGATCTATTCTATGGCCTGATCCATCTGCTCAGTCAAAGTCCCCAACTAATCTGTAAGGGTACCTATCTCTGTCCATAGCTCGATAGAATCCTATGTCAAGTCGACCATAGAAAACTCCCCTGCATCAATCTTGCCCTATAGAATTTCAAGTGCACTCTGTGCCTAGTCTTCCCATGTTGTCTCTATAGCTAATAGTCCCTATATCCAGGTCATCTCTATCTATAGTCTAGTGTTAGATACCGCCGCCATCCCCAGTAACCCTTGTAGTCTCGCACACTCCGTCTATAAGCTTTCTCACTTTGCAATGACAGTGTCATGAGTCTCTTGTGCCACGAACCTTGTTGGTGGCCCCTGCGGCCCCTATGGTTCCTGTACCTATGCTGGCACCTAAGGTTCCTTTACCTGTACTTGTGGTGGCCCCTGTGGCCCCTGATCTGATCCAGCCCCTGCTGGTGCCTCTGTCTGAGGTCTAACCCATCTCTATTGAGGCCTCCTCCTCTATCCTGTTGCCGAGGTCTCAAGGGCATCTCCTATGTCTATCCTGTCATCAACATCTATGTCTTGTATAGGCTTCTCATGAGTAGCCACCTGAGCTGGGTCTTTGAGTCACAATGGTGTGTGTGCAGCCCACCATGGTATGTACTCAGCGGTCATCCTTGTGTCAATAACATCAGGTCATGCCAAAAAATCTCTCTATGCCATATCCCTCTAGGATTCCCTCATAGTGAGTGCATTAGTATACCTACCCCATGTACCTACCTCCCTGGTGACATGAGGATGTAAATCATCCTCTGCCACCACCCCCTGCTGCAGTCCAAACTGTCGCATGACCCTAGATGGTCTGTATCTCTCTATCTGTTGGATAGTCCTCCCCAGTAGAAACCAGTAAGTCTGAACATATGACAAGTACAAAAATTCCTCAAATCCATCCTCATCTCTTGCCACCCAGTCCATCACTCCCCATGGCTCATAGAGTTTGTATGGGGTCTAGCAGAAAACCTGTACCTCATCGAGCAACTGATGCCAGTATCTAGTCTAACCAACTGAAGTGTATCACAAAGGTAGCCTATATCTGCAAGCATATGACTCTCTTGGCTGCTAAGCCTCCCGCACTCTCATCAGCCAGAACACTACAATATTCTCCCATGCCCACACTAACAACAAAGTAACTCATGTCCCTATGTTGCGCACCCCGCGGTATGCAGCCATGTGCAAATCATGGTAAAAATATCCTAGGACAACGTACCCCCAGCAATAAGTAGTGCCCTCCTTTAGCATCTCTGCTAGCACCCGAGACCACCCCATACCAAAAGTGTGTCCCACCAAGTTAGCTAACATCCGTCCTCCGATCAACCCAGCCAAGAACAAAGTTGTCCGTCGTAGTCCCCTGTCCACTGCTGGCTGCCAGGACATCAAGGTCCTATACATCAGGATCCTCCTCATGGGTCTCCTGAATGTGATCTCCATGTAGTTATCATTGTCCTCCAATCTATACTAAGAAATCACCCCTCAGATAGGTATCCGAAGGATCCGCAAGACATCCTCAAGCATGATCGTGGCCTCTCCAGTAGGTAGGTGGAACGTCGTCATGTCACTATGCCATCGCTTGATCAAAGCGGTCATCATCCCATTATGCACCCATAGCCTAGGCCAATGGGGCACATAATCTAACCCAACCACTGCTAACAATCCCCAGTCCTCTTCTATGAGCTGTGGCTCCAACTCCATGGTCGGCGGCCAGTGCTCCCGAGATCCCAACAGTGGGTACTACTGCTGTAATATTCAGAAACCATCATGTCAGGCTGTATTTCTCCTATTCTTAGCCTAACCCCTCCCATAATGGGGCATCTTATCCCTAGGTCCTTTGTTGACCCATCCTCAGCCCCATCAGGTCCCTTCATTTCCCTTCCCCTCGGTGTCTACCCCTTTGGGCGCAGACGCTGATTCAACCGAAAATGTCAGTTCTTAAAATGGCGTCTTTGACTGTATTCCACTGTAGACCACCATCTTTACAGACATAGATCTAGGTCCAGTGTCTTCGAAGATGTCGGTTCAGCACTGACGTCTTTGAAGACGCAGGTTCGGGGATCAGCGTATGCAAAGATGTCGATCTGGGGATCAGTGTCTTCGTAGACGCCGGTTCAGGAACCGGCGTCTCTTGTCTGAAACCTAGTTTTCCCACATTTAATGCCCCCTAACCCCCTATAAAGCATTAAAATTTTTAACTAAACTAAATTCCAGGTAAATGTTGAGTCACTCACCGGTAGTGGTCGCTTCACGGGCCTCCCATATGCGCACGCGCTCTCCCAACTGACCCAACATCTTCTCGTCAGCCATGTTTTCCCTCTAGAGCTTGATTTTCACTATTCACAAATGACCTTCTTTTAGTCCCCTAGCCCCTCTTATAGCCCCCATTTTTCACTTGTTCCCCCCATGTATATTTTTGTATAAATCATCTTGTTGTATAGCCTAAATACGCAAAAACCCAAAAACATTTAAAAATCATAAAAAATCCAAAAAAAAAAATTCAAAAAATTCAAAAAAATCAAATATTCTCAAAAATCTTGCAATAAACCATTGCTTATTTCTGCATCGCTCAGTATTTCAAATTTTAGTGATGTTTTGCAACTTGTGACTACAATCATGTTTTTCACCAAATCAGTTTTGCGACTGACTATCCTTGCTCCTCATCCTGTTCATATCTTTTGCCAGCGAATATATTTTAATCACATCAAATCCAATCTTTTCCCGTCAGGATGCATCCTTTTGGCGTCGGCTTATCAAATCCTTCATCACACCAATCCTGTTCATGGAAAGAACTTTGGACTGAATGACTACTTGGTCATAAGGCCTTCTTTATTGATTTTATCTTTTTGTGTCAGTTTAAACCTACTCACCACTACCTCAATCTATTATATCTTAGTGCATTATGACTGGTGGCAACTGATACATGCATCTTTTGTAGTGTGCTTTTGTTTGAGCATCTAGTCCATGTAAAGGAATTCTATCATCTATGTTTTCTAATACTTGATGCATACCTCCTCTTGCAATATCAAAATCGGATGTGCTCTCCATATTTTTGACAAAAATGGATCCCTAATGCTCATTAGCTGCATGTCATTTCATTTTCCTTTGCATTCTTAGTTGCATTCATGCTTGCATTTCAGAAGGCTTCTATTTATTTCCTCCTCTCCTTTCCTCCTTCCTATTGCGTCCTTTTTCGATAAAATCCCACAACATTAATTTTGTTACGTTCTTTTCTCGAGGGGGCACAACATTGTACCGTCGTCGCTTTGGCATGACTTCTATAAACCCTCTTCCTCTGGGGCAACTTATTTTCTTGTCTTTGATGCAACGTCACATGCAATGCCATGTCAAAGAAGGGAAAAATGTAGACATCCTTGAAAATATTAATATTAATTTTCCTTTCTCTTCTAACTATTTAAATTAGTTAAATATTTTCATTGCTAGTATTTATCAATGATCAAATACTATTCTAATGTATTTTATTTAAATACATTTGTCGCACAAAAATCCCCTTTTTAATAAATTTATATTTATTAAAATCCCTCCATATTCCTAATTCTTCTAAACTATGATTTATTCAAATCTAATTTGAATTATAATCTAAACCCTAGCTAGGAGCCTATTAATCCAACCTAGAGACCTACCCTAAGCCTACCCTATTCCTACTCTACTACCATCACCTCACTTCCTAAGCATACTTCCCTACCTAACTGTCCTCTAAATCATACTTAAAGGGTGATTCCTAACCTTTTTAAAGCTAATGGAATGCTCACCCACATGGGGAAATTCTCTCCAAAAATGTCACCCATTCCTCTTAAATTCCTCTTACAACTTTGTCTCCCACTTGAAATTCTTGAGCCACTAAATATTAAATGTTATATTTGACTCAAAATTGGCCGTCCCCTCAAGCCTATGTGTCCCTTATGTGGCTCTTATGGGGATGCCACATAGATGCCACATCATCCAAGCCCTCTTCTCCTCCAAAATTCTATAAATAGAGGCCTTCTCCTCTTCATTTTTCATCTCTCAATTTGCATTGTTATCATGTTATTTTAATATTAGAATTTCATTTCTAGTTTCATGTTTTCATGTTTAGATCACTTAGAAATTACATGCTAGGCTTCAATTTGGTAAAATGAATCATAGTTTCTTGCATATGCATATCATTTCATAGATTGATCTATCATCTTGAAGAATATTTGAGACTATTTCTTCATACTAGCTCTTGAATCTCTCTTCTTGCTTATCAAATCTTGCATTGCATTGGGGCATTGATCCATTTGTGTTTGAGAGAGCACACCCATAATCCATCAAAAAGAGCAAATCAAATAAGTAGAATAGGGTGCATTTTTCTTGTTTTTAGCTCAATCTGATATTATGTTGAAGTCTTGTTTGGTTCTTGTTTCTTTCATGAATTCTATGTGCTAACCCACTAACTTGTCATGTTTGAGCTTGCTCCCAATAGATAGAAGATTTCCTCATACTATAATTAGTAGGCATCAAAATCCTGGAATATCAAAGTTAGCAAAGGTCAGATTCTGATCAATGCTCAGAGGCTCTGGGGTATTAGTTTAGGTGAAAAAAATGGAATGAAGACCTAGGGGCTTCCTAGTGCCCAGAGTCCAGAGAAACTAGCCATTATCGATGTGACCGGCAGTGGGACAAACTTGGGTGACATGGGTTGTCACGTAGCCACGTGACAGATGGCATAAAGACTCTTAATGGAAACAAGTGGGCTGACATGAGGGAAATGAATGCCAGATGGGATGTTGTTTGAATGCCCGATCATGGGAGATTAATCCCACCATTAAGGCAAAAGGACAAAAGAGAGAGAAAACCACCATGGCTCGAACAGGCGAGGTGCCAAGTTCGAACCAGGCAAGCACCATGAGGGCAAGCTCAACAATCTAGTTTAAATGTGAAAGGGCATGGCAAGCTCGTCACAAAATAGGAAGGATATACATTAATATATATGAAATATATAGAGGGCTGAAACACCACGAGGGTCGAGCACAACTCACAGGATGACCCGAGAACAAACTATATATAACTATATACAAGAACCACTAAACTACAAGGTAGATACAAGCTATTTATACCAATTTACAACTACACAAAGAGCGGACAATCCTCTGGCAGAGTCATCCCACCAACGAGAGGTGACAACAAATGGGCAAATACCAAAAGAAAAAAGAAAAAAGAATGGAACCAAAACATAAAACCAAGAAACGCACACAACAAACAAAGCAAAAACTAGGAAGAACAAAACCAGAAAGGAGAACCAAAGGACCTACCTGAAAACATGAGGAATGTGGGGAGGATAAGCATGGGAGGCGCTCTGCAACTGGTTAACCTTCGAATGACCATGACCCAATACTGCTAATTATTGTTAGTCAACCGTTAATCACAAAGAGAAAATTGAACTTAAACATTGTTGAATTGCCTTAATCACCTTTGAATTGCTTTAATCACTCTGAGTATTTTGATCATGGTAAATGTAAAAGTGACAGGTAAAACCTATTTATACCCTTAGGGAAAAAACACGTTGCTTTCCTCCACAAACCCCGAAAGGAAAACCTCTGGACTCTGGGCTCAAGGATTCCATGCAACCGCACCTTCTAACAAAAGAAGACGTGGTGATAGAGAATCTCAGAGTCCAGGATCTAGCTGACTCAAAAGACAAATGCACTCTGGGACCAGGTCCTGGAGGAAAGAGAGCCAAAAGCTTAAGAAAATGACCCTCGCAGAAGCAAAGCCGGGAGGAAAACAAAAGGAAACAAGGAAAAACAAAAGAGAAAAGGGGGACCCTACATTTTGCCTACAAAATATAGGGACGGGTATGTAGGGAATAACATAATCTATTAAGTGTCTCTTAGTTGAATAATTCAGGTCACAGAGTAGCATTTGAAAATAAGAAGGCAAAGATCTTCAATAAATCAGGAAGTTTGATTGGTACCGGTGAGAAGACAAAATGTAACTTATTCTATCTGAATGATACTGACACCACTTGCTTAATGGCTAGAAACGAAGATATATGGTTGTGGCACAAAAGATTATGTCATGTGAACTTTGAAAAAATGATAAAGATAAGAAGAAAAATAAATGTAAGAGGCTTGCCGACGATGATTAAGCCCGACAATATCATGTGCAAAAATTGTCAAAAAGGTAAGATGACAAAGTCCAGTTTCAAAAGAAAAACCCATACATCTGATGTCATTCTAGAATTAGTCCATACTGACCTATGTGGACCTATGAGAACAAAGAGTTATTATGGTGACAGATATTTTATTCTCTTTGTCGATGATTACTCTAGAATGATGATAGTAATGTTTCTAAAAGATAAATTTGAAGCATTCAAGATGTTTAAATGGTACAAAGCAATGGTGGAGAAATAAAGTGGTAAAGAATTAAAATGCTTAAGATTAGATAGAGGAAGGGAATTTATTTTAGATGAATTCACTAACTATTGTAATGAGCATGAAATCAAAAGATAGGTCGCTGCACCGAGAACACCTCAGAAAAATAGAATTGTTGAAAGAAGGAACAAATCCATAGTTGATTGTGCAAGGACACTAATGATAGAGAAAGGCATCACCCAAATCTTATGGATGAAAGACATCAGTACTATTGTTTACACATTGATCAGAGTACAATTGAAGAAAGACACCAAGAAGACACCTTATGAGCTATGGTATGGTTACACACCCAATGTAAGTTACTTCAAAAATTTTGGCAGTCAATGTTATATCTTAAAAGATGATAGAAATGGAAATCTTGACTCCAAGATTGATGAAGGAATCTTCCTAGGGTATTCCACCGAGAGAAAGGCTTATAAATGTCTCAATAAAGCCTCTAAAAAAATTGTAGAAAGTGCAAATGTAAAGATAGATGAATTTGCAGAGAAGAATGAAAAGGAAAGCACAAAAGAACCAGAGGACTACAATAGGTTTGTCTATAATGAAGAACCCGACACTCTACCCAAGCAACAATGTATAGCTCCTGAGAAATAGATTATTGTACCCGAGCATCAGGCTATAAATGCCGACAATCAAGATATTGCTCAAGATGATGTACCAAGTGATGGAGAACAGAATGAGGGACACAATGATGATCAAGATGATAGACAAAGAGTTGAACCTGTACTTGCTAGATATGTCAGAAGGAACCATCCACAAAACTAGATCATTAGAGATAAGAAGGCTGGTATGAGAACCAAAAGTAAGTCTCTAAACACAAGATGTCTTATTTGTGATTTTGAGCAGATTGAGAAAAACAAGACATGGACACTTGTACCAAGACCAGATGACAATAATTTCATTGGTACACAATAGATATTAAGGAATAAACTGAACAAGAATGGAGAAGTCACCAGAAACAAAGCAAGACTAGTATGCAAGGGGTATGCACAAGAAGAAGGGATTGACTATGGAGAGACCTTTGCACTCGTTGCTAGGTTAGAAGGAGTGAGAATATTACTTGATTATGCTACATGTAAAGGATTCAAGGTATACCAAATGGATGTCAAGTCTGCATTATTAAATGGAATACTTGAAGAAGAGGTATACATTGAGTAACCAGAAGGGTTTGTTGATCCAGACAAGAGGGACATGGTATGTAGACTACAAAAAGTCTTGTATAGATTGAAACAAGGACCCCGAGCTTGGTATGAAAGACTTCATTCCTATCTTATAAGTATTGGATTTGTAAGAACTAGTGAAAATAGTAATCTTTATTTGAAGGAAGATACTGATGCTAACATTTCGATTGCTGAGATATTTGTTGATGACATCATATTTGGAGGCAATGATATGCTATGCAAATCATTTGCAAATGAAATGAGAAAAGAGTTTGATATGTCTATGTTTGGAGAGATCAAATTCTTTCTTGGTCTACAGATCATGCAACAAGATGAAGGTATTTTCATTACACAATCCAAATACATCAAGGAAGTGCTGAAAATATTCAAGATGGAAGATTCCAAACTAGTTGGAACACCGATGGAAACTGGATGTAAGCTGACAAAGGAGGACAAGTCATCAGAGGTAAATTAGACTTTGTACAGATCAATGATTAGAAAACTCATGTATGTCATACATACTAGATCATATATTGCACATGCAGTAGGAATAGTTGCAAGATTTTATGCTAATCCCAGGGAATCACATATGACTGTTATGAAAAGAATCCTAAGATATCTGAAGAATACCAAGGAATATGGATTATGGTATAGAAGAGAAGGCAAATTTGAACTTAAGGTCTTTACCGACACTGATTGGGCTGGAAATATTGATGACTGAAAGAGCACAACTAGAGGAGCATTCTTTATGGGTGACAAACTTGTCACATGGATCAACAAGAAGCAAAGATGCATCTCTCTATCTACTGTAGAAGTAGAGTACGTTGTTGCTACTGCAAATTGCTCAAATATTGTCTGGATCAAATAGTTACTGGAAGGTATGCATATGAAAATTCTTGAACCAGTAATTATCTATTGTGATAATACCAGTGCAATAAACATTTCCAAATATCCAGTCATGCATGCTAAAACAAAGCATATTGCCATCTAGTATCATTATTTGAGAGAACAAGTTCAAGAAAAGGAGGTGATACTTGAGTATGTGCAATCTAAGGAACAATTAGGCAATATCTTCACCAAGCCACTGCCCAAGGATGCATTTGAGTACTTGAGAAAGAGACTAGGGGTTAGAACCTTGTCTACTATTCAGTATGATGACTAGAAGGCTGCATCAGCCTACATATTATTAGAATATCATTCATGTTGATGCAAGAAAATAGATGGACTTCAAAGACAAATCTATATACAAGGTATTTATCTACTTCGAGCATCAGAGTTATTGTATTGCCGATGGATTGGGAAATTCAAGGAGTATATTATGGATAGAAAGGATTTGTTTGGCATTGCTGTCAAAAGGAGATAATTATATCCATTATCACTTCAGGGAGATATTACATCCATGGGAGAGATTATACATCAGGGATAAATTATATCCATCACATTATCCAAAGGGAGAGATGTAACCAGAAAGGGAGAGTACATACAAAGGGAGAGAACTGATGATAATAGACATCAAAGAAAAGAGGATAGTCAAAGGGAGAGATTTTGACACAAGAGAAGAACACATCATCAGAGAAAGAAATATTCTACATCTATCCAGTAAAGGGATTGTAGACGGAAAGAAAGCTGCAAGAATCAAATCTCAGTTATATGAACTTACCGAGGACTAGATATTTGTATTGATTATAGTACATACGATTGGTAGTTATATGAACTTCAACTTAATATTTCATACTGTATTAGTAATAATATAGTGTGATAATGTAGTGTGTTTCCATCAATGCCAAAGGGAGAGATTTATGAACTATAACTGATTGAATGTTTGAAGATGTTAAGTTGATGGTCATGCAAGGCATTAAATCAGTTAATGTATTATATTGTCGTTGATGTCAATTTGATATAATATGTATGGTCATGGACATACTGCCAAAGACTTCAAAGAACTGATGAATCAAAGGCTATGTTGTCATTAATGCATATAAGTCAAGTATTCACAAAGTGATAGTATACACTGACGGAGTGCACACCGATGGTCAAAGTAAAAGATCAAAGTCACAGTGTTACCCGACAAGAAAATGCACAACATTATCGATGAGCAAAGTCACAGTGTTTCCCGACGAGCAAAGCACAGAGTAACCCGACATATAGAATTACAGTGTTGCCCGACGGAAAAGACAAGGAAGAAGATCCCGAAGACAACTGAAGTCACACCGATGGAATAGTCAGTTATCACCGATGACTAACTGAAGTATTGACCGACATAAAAGAGAGTTCAGAAATGAAAAAATGCTTAGTTGTTAAGAGCTAAAAATAGAATTAACTTATACTTATCATTGCTTTAATCAAAAAGATAAATCTGGAGATAAGTAAATGATTTAAAGCTGCTTTGTCCAGTTGGAAAGAAGATCTCTATGAGATAAAACTCAAGTTTTTTTTTAAATCTAATTGGTGATAATTGTGAATTACGCCAAGATCAAGAAAATCAAGAACCTAGAAATGGTGATATCATGTCTATAAAGAGACAACCTAATTCATTACGAATAGAGGGGAAAAGAGGAGTGAGAAGAGAATAGATGTTGAAGAGATTCTGAAGGAGAAGAAAGCCTTCATTCATACCTGATCAACAAGCTGAGGAAAAGATAGATTCTATAGACACCGATGAACAGTGAAACAACATCACAGAGCATAACAGTGTGGAGCAAAGGTATTGAATTGATTATATTGATCAGAGAGGTAATGGACTTACAATAGATCTGAAAATCTGCAATTCAAGTTGTATGTGTGAACAAATCACTTTATTGTTTCAGTTTAACCATTAAAGCATCAAGTCTCTTAATTAAGCAGGACTTAAAAGTCTTTTGTAATTGAGATACATCCCAAGGAGTATCAAAAATTTTGATCATAGAAAGTAGCATTGGATATGCCTGATACCTATTGATAGGCCAAGTGAGTGTTTGATCAAGGAT
>MU224975.1:1498296-1573951 GCA_018584345.1 Thuja plicata | reverse complement strand
TGCCTGATACCTATTGATAGGCCAAGTGAGTGTTTGATCAAGGATGGTAGCATTAGATGCCAGATACTAAGTGACAAACTATCTTTTAAATCCTCTAACAAGGTCACACCTAATAGTGTGTTTGTAATCTTTAATAGGGTTGGCTCTTAACTGAGCTCACTTCAGAAGAGTGAAAATTTGGGGTACCAGTCCCAGTGGTTTTTCCCTTAACAGGGTTTCCACGTTAAAATTCCATGTGTTATGTATTTATGTTTCATTACTTTAATGTTTTGCATTTCACATAAGTTATTCTGGATTGATCGGTATACACTAGTTATTTACTATGTTTCGGTAAATAGAAAGACTGCTTATCGGTAAACATACAGAAGAAGGTTTTACAAAGCATTATGATAAGTAGTAATTTGATATAAGTATTTCAAGGCATTCATCTTGTAGGCTTGAATATAACTAGAGTCTCAAAAGCGGTAATAAGTTTTAAAGGGTTGATTTAAGGATTATTTTTTGAGGCCACTGATTCACCCCCCCTCTTAGTTATTACTAACACTGTCCATCATATTGTTCAAAGTTGCATTGTCCTTAGAAATAATGTCCTCAATGTTATGAACATGTCTACTTGGGTTCATGCAATAATTGAATAGCTTTCTTCCATGTGCAACATAGCTCTTACCATTTGCTGTAATAGTTTTCAGAATGCCCAAGTCCCGTGAAATAGACTGGCAGACTTCAATCAGTTTCTTCTTTAAGTAGCTCTTATGTGCCTTATCTTCTATAATCTTCACTAAGTTCTCATATCGACCATCAAATTCACCAAGTGTCATCTTCAAGTTTTCTATATCATCTCTGCTCTTGAAAACAATAGGTACTGGAATCAATTTATTCACATTGTCAATTGCCCTAGACATTACCTTAGTCTTCTTGTCACTCTTTTGCTCCAATCCCTCTTTTTCTTTAGTAAGTGTGGTGAAAGATAAGCTCACCAAATCATTCTCATCCATGCAGTCAACATCAACATCTATAGGTTTTTCTTTGCTTGCCAACAATAGGATAGAAGATGTTTTTACCTCAATTTTGACTCCATCTTTTGTTTCTTCTTCCTGCTTCATTTCTTTATGTTCTTCCTATTCCTCTTTTTGTTCTTCCTTATTCTATTATTTTTGTTTCAGTTCTTCCTCTTTCTGCTCTTCCTCTCTAGCCATAGCATTGTCAATGTTTCCTTTAAAAGGGCCCTTCACATCATGAGAAGTTTCAAGTGTTACAGGTACACTAGAAACATAGAAATTTGATTACATGTCATCTTCGCTCTTCTCTACACTTGCCTCGGCTGCTATTGAACTCTCTCCCATTCCTAAGGGTGTAGAAATTGTAGTCTTAGTAGGTGTAGTCTTCTTAGGAATAGTAGACATAATTATTTGATCTACTGCTCTCTCAGTCCTCTATTCTTTAGGTGGTGATTTCTATTTGGTGGATCTAGTGCTCACTCTAGGAACCAATTTTACTGCCTGCGAGGTCTTCAAAGATGATGAAGGGGTGTCTACATCAATGATTGTAGTAGGTGCAGTAGCTATCATCACAACTTCAGGATGTGGAAGGGATTAAGTACTAGCACTTGCCAATACAGAAGATCATTCTGCCAATTTCCTCTTTACTTCCCTCAACTCTTCCTCAACAAATCCTGCCTTAACTCCACATTCATGAATGATGTTCTCCACTTTTCTTTTCCTCGAGCCTCTAGTCCGTTCTTCTCTTACCTTAGCTGATTTTTCTTTATAGGTACCCCATCTCTTCTCAGATTTATCTACCTTAGATGCCAGAACATGTTCGATCTACATAGTTAGTATTTCTGAACTCACTTCATATCCCATAGGATAACACCATTTATTTATAGGAACTACTACCTCAAAGCATACACAATCACTTTCAACCATGAAATAGATTGTATCCTTGTATTTTTCAACTAAGTCTTCAGGGATCCTATATATTTCTTTCATCTTCCTCAGAAGAATCTTAATCATTCTAAATAGTTCTCCATCAACCCATGTGCTATTATGTCTTCGATAACTCTGTGAAATCTGAATACCAGTAGGTATCTCTGTCCTCCAACCAATAGGTATTCCTGGAAATCTATGCTCAATGTGTATATACATGTGCATTAGAATTGAACCAAATATGAATATTTTGGATTTGTCTTTCTTTATCAACTTCACATTCTCCAAGAACTATTGTGCCAACACTTCACCTAAGTTATATTTTGTGTTTTCATTCACCATTCTATAGGCCATCATAATAACTCCAACAGATACGGAATTAGGTCTGCTACTATAGTATAATTTGTAACCAAATAACATAGTAATAAATCTCACATCTTGCTGAAAGATGTCATTTACTATCATAGTTCACCTATCCCATTTTGAGTGTGTTAGGGTTTCAACTTGCTTCTTAACATGTTTATTCACCACAGGAATGATTCCAGTATTGTCCAAACCAGTAATGTCATGTATCAATTCACTACATATCTTCACAGATTATTCCCTATCCAAATAAAATGATCATGTACTTTGCTCAACAATATCTTAAACCATTCTTCTTCTTTGAATTTGTGTAAATCCAGAATTTTTATAATGTTTAACTCATTAACATGTTTGAATTCATCTCCCATAATGCCATTATCAGTCATGTATTCCATTTCAATAGAAATGTCATGGATACCCAGTATGTCATAATTGCAATGGATATATGCCCTAATGTCTTCTACATGTAAGACATCATGAGGTGTCTGAGAAAATGCTCCTTCAGGGTCTTCTTCACAGAATTTGAAAGGATGTCTCTTGAATTTATATCTAGGTCTATCCACAACATCAAATATCACAGGTGCATCCATAGTTTCTATATAAGTAGATGATGTAAATAACTTTCACACATTGAATTCCAAGTATTTTCTTTGATCGATCACACAAGGTAATTGCTAGATGGTCTATATCTCTTTGCTCTCTGATCTCCCTTAAGCTATTAAGCTTTCTCTCCAAGGGCCAAAAGCTCTGATACCAATTGTTACATAGTCAACTCTCAATACAAAATACAATTAATAAAGTTAATATAAAATACATAGTCGGTGCTCTTACATAATAAAAATATAGATTATCAATAATCATAATCTATCTTAGCTTGCCAGGAGGCCACATCAAACTCCCCAAATTATCACTTTAGTTCAATTGCAATGTATCACTATTTTGCTTTTGTCACCTGTCTTTATTTCAATGTAATTCTCTGTAAACTTAACCAAAATAAAATCAATCTTAGATGTAGGTTATACATACCCCATAGTATCTCCCTCTAACCTCTCTCAACATAACTCATTGATCTCAATCTTTGATACCCAAAATACCTCTATATTTCTGCTATGTACTTAGTCGATTCCAAAATAAAATCACCAAAACTTAACTCCAGATCAATTGATCAATATGCCATATGTGTTTCCATAAATGACAACCAAAAAATGAATCATATCACACAATATTGATCACTTTCTAACATCACCTTTATCTCGTCTAGTTGTTCATCTTCTAGTTCCAAATCAGAGTTCTTAGGAATCAAAGCATAGCACATGCTCTCATTTTTCAAGCCATATAAGAATTTCCATCCTTCAACCAAACAAATTCTTACACTTGTACAAATATCACTCTTAAGAGTCTCTTCCAAATGCAACAAAACTTGTTTCATCCCATTTGTAATAATAGTAGAAATGTTCTTTCTACCATCATGCATTGATTGTCTATCATACTACCATGGTCTACCCAACAAGATATGACACACATTCATAGGCATAATATCATACAAAACTTCATCATGATAAGATCCAATCTTAAATTTCACCAAACATTTTTCACTTACCAATATCTTATGATCATCTCGAATCCATGTTATCTGATAGGGCTTAGGGTGTTTCACTCTTTGTAAATTCAGCTTGCTCACCATCTCCTAAAGACTAGGTTATCTAAACTACCACTATCAATTATAAATTTGAAATATTTTCCATCATCTTTAGATCTGGTTTGGAACAAATTCTTTCTTTTCAATGGTTCTTGATCCAACTCATTGTTATATAGGGCTCTTATTATCATAAAAGCTTCTCCATCTTCATGTTTGTTATGGAATCTAGTGGATTCTTCTTCAGCAAAAGCTATTCTCTTTCCAAAATTTTATTTTTTACATTCAAAGGCATGGTATCCTTCTCCTTTACATTTGAAGAAAGTTCCTCTAAATTTCTTCTTACCATCTCTCTTATAGCTACTATATCCACTACTCCAGTAAAATTTCCTATCATCCCTTCGGTGTGAATCATCTCTACCTTCTCATTTTCCTTTGTTCTATTCTATAGGAGATCTACCACCTCCAATGAAGATTCTACCTCTCTAAAATATTCCTCCTCTTCCTCTTTTTCTTTTCTCATTCCTTTTGTTCAACTTGTCTTCATCTTTGAGGGCACATTGGTATGCTTCTTCTATACTCTACAACTTGATTAAATTGATCTCATCCTGTATTGACATCCTCAAACCCTTCAAGTACCTACCAACTTGTTCAAATTCATCTTTACTATGTCTAGATCTAATGTTCAGCTTATAGAATCCTTCTGTATACTCTCTCACACTAGATTATTTATGCCTTAGGTTTTGTAATTTCCTAAACAAATTCACTTGGTAATCAATAGGTAAGAACTTTGCCTTCAAATTTTCACCATCTGATCCCAAGATTTGATCTTTTCTTTGCCTCTCCTTTTTCTATCTATCTGCAAGTATTCACACCATAGCGGTGCATGTCCTTTCAACTTTGTGCAAGCATATTTCACCTTCTTTTCTTCCTTAGTGCCTTCAAAATCAAATTATTTTTCCATCTCCACAATCCAATCAATCAATTCATTAAAATCCAACTTACCATTGTAGTATGGTGGATTAAAGTGTGGTCTGCTAGATTCACACTAGTTAGGGCTCTTAGGAGTCTCTCATCTCCCTCTTCCAATTCTGGTTGACCTTCATTTCTTGTTTCAACATTATCCGCTTCTCCTTCCTCATCAAGATGGTGTCCTCTTCTCTAGGTTGTTTCAACATCTAGTCGAGAAACAATTTGTCTCAACATATCCATCATAGTAGGGCTTGTACCTCTATATTTTCCTCTCTGGGCCATCTTCACACAAGTCTTCTACAATTGCGGGTCAAATATTCAATCTGCCACCCCACAACAAATCAAATTTAGGACTCCAAAATCTCAGGAATGAAGATCTGCTAACGCGGGAATGAAAACTTTCTCTAATACCACTTGGTGGAGCCACGTCAAGAGAATCCTCAATGAAGATTGTCTAAACCATGCAACAAGATTTACACAATGGAAACAACAACAAGGAATTGAGAGAAAGTCAGAGTAGATGTTCGCATTATCAGAAAACTCAATTACAATTAGCCAACAACATAGAGGCTTACATTCCAGGTATACATCCTTGATTACATATTAGAAATCTAGATTATATCTTTTATGTGGATCTATAAATCATCAATACAATTGGGTGATTATTAGTACATGATATATTTATTAATGGGCTTTTAGTTATCATTTTTTTGGTTTCTTTAAAGTTAATAATTAGGCAGTTGGGTGAGCAAGGAGTGAATAGTAATTGCAACATAGGTGGTAACTGGTGCTCTTCCTGTGAGAATTTTCAATTCAATGTGTTTGGTAGTAGTTCATATGTCATGTTCACTAGACATTTTTTAATGAGTATATACATTTTATCCATTTATTAGTAGGGAATCATTTGGACATATATGATATTAATTTGCGAGATCTTATCATTTTGTGCTATATCTAAATTATCAAATATGATTTGGTCAAGTGGTGTTAGGAATAGATATTATATTGTGTTATTCTCAATTATCCAAGAGTATGTCCCATGTGGCTTCTACTGTCAATCTCATGCATGTCATGTGCATCAACATTGTCACAATGATTTAGAAAATAATTAATTATATATAAATGTGTGTGCGCACACACACACACACACATAGATATGTGTGTGTGTGTGTGTGTGTGTGTACATATATACATATATATATATATACATATATAGATGTACATATATACACATACACACACACATATATATAAATACATATACATATACACACACAAAGAGATGTGTGTGTGTGTGTGTGTGTGTAAATCTATACACACACACACAGAAACACACACACACACACACACACACACACACATATATACATATATATGTGTATACACACACACACACACACACACATATATATATTGTTGATAGTCATGGATACAACTAAAATATTTGTACATTATTAATAGTGCTTTAAATTTGATCATATTTTTTTTGAAATTTTTTTGCATACCTTGTATATAGTGTTGTACATATGCATGTTTTGGTTGTCATTGATGTCAAAATTTTCTTAGAATGATGGATCTTCTTTTGTTGACATGAGAAATACACCATCGATATTGTACATATATAGTGTCACATGTCTTTGGAGGATGAAAGAATCTTTTGTATGGTTTATTTTCAAAGTACTTTGGTTATCACTAGAGCCTTGAAAATATTCTTTGAAAAGTACTTGTATATGAATTGGTTTACTCCCATCTATTAGTTATCTAGATTCTACCTTTGCTGGTTATGGTTTCACTATAGTATGATTCACAACCTAAATACTATGTAGGTATGGTATGATATTGGCTGAAAGATATTACACCCCATGTTATATATCACTATATGCTCCACATTCAGTGAGTTGCCTCTCTAAGTTAAAATTCAATAAATGTGCAGAACTGAGACACATGAGAATGACATCTTCTTCTCAATCTAGAAGGGTTTTTTATATTGCAGTCATATGATCTTGATTGATGATGGTTCATGGGATCTTTGCATATTTTGATTGGTGTTCTGTATTTACTGGTTTTGGTTATTTTTGTCAATGTTATTCATGAGTTCATCTCTGATAATCTAATGATGCTTTGGACCTTGTGGTACCATGTGGTAATATTTTTTATGTTTATGGACAAAATTTAGACTATATGAATTTGAAATAAAATAATGCATGCTCCACTACCCCTTCACAAGCATTAGTAGTTTAATTTTTGGCTTGACTAGATTTGCTCATAACACGTTTCTTTGGCCGACGCACTAGGTGGTTCTAAAAATGCAACGAATAGATAACAAAGAGTTTTATTCTGAGATACTCATTGATTGGGAAATATGATGTTGGTAATATGATATTGATAGCGTAGAATATATTAGTAATATTATCATAGATTGAGGCTTGAACAATGAACCATATTTTGTATTTTGACAATGCATTTTTTTATTAGTTGAAATATTATAGCAGATACAGATAATGATTGTAATTTTTTAATTATACTCAAGAAGTAAGCCTTGTTTTGTAGGTGGGACACTTAGTTCCTTGGACTTTGTCCTAAAACCTGTAAACAACTATACTAAAACCTGTAAACAACTATACTATATAGTTAAGGTAATTCTCACTGTGGTTTTTCCTATTTGAGCTTTCCTCATAAAAATCTTTGTGTTATGTATTTTGGTTGTTTAAGTTTTAGTTCCTTACTTATGTGATTTAACCATTAGATTAATTAATTAAAAATACTTAGAATATTTAAGTGATTTTTTATTCACCCCCTCCCCCTCATAGCATTTGGTGGTGTTCAACAATTGGTATCAAAGCTAGGTTCCTAAAGCATACATCTTAACTGCTGATGTAGATTTGGGATTTGAACATAATGGTTGAATCTAAAAAAGGCTTAGTTTCCACAGAAACAAAACAATGGGATATTGATGAATTTTTTGATCTTGAAGGTGAATTTAAATGTTCCTTTATTGAGATAGATGATTGTTAAGAGGAATGGAAGAAAGTTGACAATTCCATCATTCAACTGAAGAAGAAGCTAGAAGAAGAAAACAATATTGTGTTGGCAAGGGACATTGTATAGAAGCTTGGATGTTGTCATTGATGGAAACTAAACATGAATTACATGTGTGCATATCTATAGAAGATCATACAGGAAGTCGGGATCAACTTTGGCTAAGTATGAAATAAAGAACATAGTGTGCATGCAGTGCACAGAAAAAGGTTTGGTGTTCCTTTCAAGGTTAAATTATTTTGCCACACATCTAAGGAAATCATGTTGGATGTACACTGAGCCTAAATTAATAATTTAAATTTATGGTGGTATAGGGTGTGAGAGTTATGGGGATCATATCTTCACAATTTTTTGGTTACCAATTAGAACAATAATATTATGATGAAAAATCGATGTGCGGATAAGGTAAATTGCTTTTGGTGCTAACTTTTATGTTTAAGTGCTTGAGCCGACATGTATGGATTATTTTGCATTAGAATTTTGGTGGCAAAATATTTTGGATTGTGGATTTGACCGACTTGATCAAAACATGTAACATTTCCCAAGAACTTTTTAGAGCCAACATTGGGATATCAATTTGGATGCATACCTATAAAATTAAGAAATTAGGGTATGGAGAAAGGGTTTGTTGTTATTATATGCATGTTTGAAGTGAACAACTGGGTTATGTGCTAGATTTGAAGTCAGAAAGTGTGACTAATGATTTGATTGTGAAGAGCGGGAAAATAGGGAAGTCAGAGGTAAAAGTGCAGAAGATCAGAGTATGTACTAATAAGGAACTAAAATTAGACATTTTAGTGTTTTAGAAGTTAAAAAATATTGTGTTAATTATTTTTATTCTATAAGGTAGTGAGCCTTCTTGTAAAGGGTTGTAGTCCTAATTTTAATTGAGTAGTGAACTCTAGGCAATGCGCCTGAATGCAAGTGCATTCCTAAACTATTGTAAAAAAATGTTTTTTGTAGAGTATTTTATTTTGGGTTCCATCCCCACCATGATTTTTCCCCTAACATGGTTTCCACAATAAAAATCCATGTGTTATGGTTGTAAGTTTTATGCTTTAAGGTATTTCATGTTATTTCTCATTACAAGCATTAAGTGGTTTAAAGATCTAAATTCAAAGTTGAAATTTGTTGAAACACTGATTCACTCCCCCCTCTTAATGTTTCCCTTCATTCAAAAATTGGTAGTAGAGCCTAGATCCCTTTAAAGAATCCTAACCACTTGAGGGTGATCCAGGAAGAAAGGATAGATTCAAGATTGCAAGAATAGCTTTTGGTTGCATTAGATGACCTAGATCAGTCTAAAGTAGAAACTCAAGAGTTGTAGAGGAGTCTCAGAGAAGCAAAAATCTTCATTAAAAAATTGAAATCATTGCTAAATTAATCCAAGGTGAAAATAAGATAACTTATTGATCAACTACATAAAAGGATAGTGAGATCTCAGATGATGAATAGTTTAGTCAAGATCTGAAGGAAAAGACTATAGAATGTGAGAAGCTTAAGCGAAAGAATGCTATCATGAAGAATGAGATGTAATATTATTTCATGAGGATGACCAAGGAGATTGAAGATATGAAGAAGAATTAGAGAACCTCAACCATTCTTTAAAGGAAAGATCCAATGAATGCAATGGACTTTTTGTTGATCTGCAGGGAGCCAAGGATATTGAGGAAGAACTTAGAGATGAGCTTGTGATTTTTAATGACTACAAGGAGAATTTCATGATAATTTTAGCCAACCTTGATTCATTACTTTAAATTCAAATGAGTCTTGATGAAAACTATGGTATTGTATTTGAACAAGGAGAAAGTTCTATATATGCCCAAAGGAACTCTAGATCTGAGAAGAAGAAGAATAAGAAGCCATCGACATGATAACCTAATGCTCAAAGGACTAGTGGTAAGTGATTTATCTTCAATAAATGTGGTCATAAATCCATGCAATGTAGGAATAAGATGAATAAGAATCATGCATCTTTTTCTGTTCAATACTATAAGTGCAATAAACATGGTTATAAGGAAAGTGAGTGCATAAGTGTTGCAAACAACTCTGTCAACAAATAAAGAAACATCAAATGTTATGGATGTAATGGATTTGGCAACATTGAAAAGTAGTGTGCATTAAGAAGAAACTAGGTGACAAACAAAAATGGACAAAGGAATGTTGTATGCTATAAATGCAATAGACTGGGTCATGTTGCAAGGGATTGCATGACTAAAAATATGAATCAAAGAGGTTCGGTTGATAGGAGAAAGAATAAGCCAGTGAAGGATAAAGGTAAGCCAAAGGTGAATGTTGAAGAGATTAGAAATAAAATGAAGTAGACATGTGTGAAGAAGAATGTTGAGAACTCACTAGAAGGGTCTGTGTCTAGATCTAGTGCTAGAAATTCCTCATGGAACTAAAATTAGGCCTTTGGCCTAGGGTGAGATTACAAGAAAAATCTTATTAAATCTCCTATAGATGTTGATCCATAAATATGGTAGGCATTGGGAAGTTGAATTATGTTTTCACAGAGGTTTTTGAGTCATTACCAAGTGGATTTGACAAGATTGGAAGGTGCACAGTCAATTTCTGTTAACCTAGATAGTGAACAAGGTATTTGTAACAATTAGGATATGAAGCATTTAATATACCTAAAAATCAGGTAAAGGGAAAAAAAGGTGGTTTGTGACTCTCATTTGTCACATTGCATTGAAGAGAACAATTGAAGAGGTAATCTAGAGGTGAATTTCATCAAGATCAAGAAAATGAAGCCATTATTCAAGCATTGTTCAAGCAATTTGCGAGTAAAACCCTAGCTCTATAAAAGGTATTTATCAGTGCGTATATTTTCAATTTCAATCTATCAAGATGAATACACCAACTATTATGGATATCATTGAGAGGTCACGACCCAAATTTAAGAAACATCCATATAAGTCAGTTGAAGTCGATCTAAAGAGTGCTCTTTTAGATATTCCATATGGAGTTCTACATTAACGATGTTAGGGCATACATTCATGAAAATTTAAAAGACCTTGGTTTGGATAAATTGAAGGAATTATAAAATATTAATTTATTGGAGAGGACCGTCCACTAAAACATGAATTCAAAACCCTCAAGGAGAAGAAATTTGCACAATAAGAACCAATGTAAAAACTCACTAGATTACGGACTAGATAACCGAGATCCCAAGCACAAATCAACATCAAACAAAAGCATGTTTTTGGTGACACAAAAAAGATTGCAAACTACCCTAGGATGCTCCTACATCAGACACCCCAGGTGCAAAAAGATATTCTCAGAAGCTGGATGAACATATGTCAGGATTCAACACATATATCCTAAACTAGTTCTTGATATACATGTCCTCCAAGCCCTCAACGACACACTCTTCTCTTGGTTCTTCTTCTGCTTCCTTTTTCCACTAGTGCCCTCTGATGTACCTTCAAATTTTTGAATCTAAATGTTTACACCAACCCCTACAACTATCTTAGATCTGCTACCAATGCTCAAGTTACTCCTTCCTTTGCCTTCATCCTTCAAAGGAATCAAAATAGACTTCTGTCCATCTTTTAGGATAGTAATTAAATTCCTTTTACATTCATGAATATGTTAGAATAATTGAAAGGGGGGTGAATCAGTGGCCTCAAAAATTAATCCAATATTAACCCAAAAACTTAGTACCACACATATAAGCCTCTAGTTATCTTCATTCCTACAAGATGTATGCCTTGAAATAATCTTATCAAATAAGTAATGCTCGAAGTTCACTATTAAACCTTATTCTTAATCTTTACCGAATAGTGGTCTATCATTTATCAAAATATAGTAAATAACTTAGTGTTTACCGATCAATCCTATTTTAGTAATGTGTAAAGAAAAATAGTAAAGTAATGAATCATAAACACATTTGACACGTGGATTTTTAACATGGAAACCCTGTTAAGGGAAAAACTACTTGGGACCGGTAACCCAAAATTGCCAGTCTTCTGAAGTGAGCTCGGTGAAGAGCCAACCCTGTTAAAGGTTACAAAACACACTATTAAGTGCAACCTTGTTAGAGGATTTATCACTAACAGTTTATCACTTGATATATGGCATTCACTATGTTATCTTCATGATTAAAGATTTTGATACTCCTTGGGATGCATCTCAATATATAAAGGATTGTTAAGTCCTTCTTGGTTAAGAGAATTTTAGATCCAATGGTTAAACTGAAACAATATATGATCTGTTCATAAATACAACTTAGACTTGTAGATTTTCAGATCTATTGTAAGCTCATAATACCTTTCTGATCAATGTTTCCCTAAAATACCTTTTCTCCACTTCTTTCTTCTTGTTTATGTTGTGCTTATCTTTTGCTCAGTGTCCAGAGAAATATTAGCTCTATTCTTTAGCTTGTTTGATCAGGACTGTATGAAGTCTTTCTTCACTAGTATTCTCTTTAGAATCCTCTTCTCTATTCACTCCCCTAATTTAGAATGAATTATCTTGTCTCTTTATAGACATAATTTCACTGTTTCTAGGTCTTTGTCTTTCTTGTTCTTGAAGTGATCCATAAATCTCACCATTCTTGCTTTAAAGTATACTTTAGTTTTATCCCGTAGATTTCTCCTTGAAAACTAGAATAAAAAAACTTTTAAAATCTATCTTATCTCTGGCTTTTTAACTTGTCGATGAAAACAATGTAATCAACCAGTTAACTCCTTTAGCTCTTTCCAGCTAAGTCTTTTGTCATTTCTAAACTGCAGTTATTTTCGGTGTTTAACTCCTTGCTATCTTGGTCTTGACTTCAGTTGTCCTCAGGAATCTCTATCCATCGGGGTTGCCTGTCTATTGGGTAACACTATGGTTCTGCTCGTCGGTAATGCTTTCTCATATTTATTTCTCAGGTATCATTGTGACTCTTTTCTCAGGTTTCTCTATCCGTCGGTGTGCACTGTCCGTCAGTGTTTGTTGTCACTTGGTCAATACTAAAATTTTATGCATTACTGATAGCATAAACTTTATCTCTCTAGTTCTTTTAATTATTTGACACTATGTATACAACCAATCATATTATATCAAGTTGACATCAATGACAATACAATACATTAACTGATTTAATTTCTTGCATTAACTTTCTACATCTCAGTGATCATCAACTTAACATCTTCAAATATTCAATCAGTTATAGTTCATCAATCTCTCCCTTTGGCATTGATGGAAACATACTACATACTACTAATACATTATGAAATATATCAGTTGTAGTTCATCAAACTACCAAACTTATTGTTCTATAACCAATACAAATATCTGGCTCTCGGTAAGCTCTTCTAGCTTAGATTTGATTCTTGCAGAGTAATTTCTTCAATTTTTATTCCCTTCATTAGATAGATGTAGTAGCTTCTAATTCTGTCTCTCCCTTTGATGTAGAATCTTATCTCTGATGTTTTATCTCCCTTTGACTATTCCTCTCCTTGATCATCTCTTTTTCCTTTGACAACAATATGTTTCATAGAATACTTCTCTCCCTTTGGATGTATTCTCTCCCTCATGATGTTATTTACTTTGATGGATATTTCATATGGATGTAATCTCTCCCTCAAGTCATCTCTCTATCAAAAGTTACATCTCTTTTCGTCTCTCCCATCTGTATATAATCTCTCCCTTTGACAACAATGTCAAAGTCATTCCTCTTTATTTAATATATTCCTTGAATTTCCTTTCCATCAGCAACATATCTCTGTATTAGCCAAAAATATCTCTGGTGTTCGGTGCAGATAAGTACCTTGCTGTGTACATATGTATCTTTGTATTCCATCTCTTTGCTTGCATCAACATGAATGATCTTCTGATTGTGTGTAGGTTGATGCAACCTCCTAGTCACCTTAATGACCAATAGACAAGGGTCAGACCCATAGTCTCTTTCTCAGGTACTCAAAGGTATCTTTAGGAAATGGCTTGGTGAATATGTATGCTAATTGTTCCTTGGATTGAACATATTCTAGTATCACCTCTTTTTCTTGCACTTGTTCTCTTAAGTAATGATACTTGATAGCAATATGCTTAGTATTAGCATGCATGTCTGGATTCTTTGAAATGTTAATTGCACTTGTATTATCACAATAGATAATTACTGGTTCAAGAATTTTCATATTCATACCTTCTAGTAATTGTTTGATCCATGCAATGTTTGAATAATTTGCAATAGCAACCACATATTTTGCTTCTATAGTATATTGTGAGATGCATCCTTGCTTCTTACTGATCCATGTGACAAGTCTATCACCCATGAAGAATGCTCCTCTAGTTGTTCTCTTCCTGTCATCAAAGTTTCCAGCCCAATCAGCATCTGTATAGACTTGAAGCTCAAATTTTCCTTCTCTTTTATACCATAAGCCATAATCCTCGATATTCTTTAGATATCTCATAATTTTCTTGAGAGCAGTCATGTATGATTCTTTGGGATTAGCAGAGAATCTTGCAACTATTCCAACTGCATGTGCTATATCTGGTCTAGTATGAACAACTTACATTAGTTTTCCAATCATTGATCTATATAGAGTCTGATTTACCTCAGGTGACTTATCTTCCTTTGTCAGCTTACATCCGTTTTCCATAGGTGTTCCAACTGGCTTGGAATCTTCAATCTTAAATATCTTTAGCACTTTCTTGATGTATTTGGATTGGGTGATATATATGCCTGCATCTTGTTGAAGAATCTATAGACCAAGAAAGAATTTGATCTCCCCTAACATTGACATCTCAAACTCTTTTCTCATTTCATTAGAAAAATATTTGTATAATATATCATTACCTCCAAATATGATATCATCAACAAATATTTCAGCAATCAAAATGTTTTCATTGGTATCTTCTTTTAAATACAGATTTTTTTTTTCACTTGTTCTTACAAATCCAATGCTTATGAGATAGGAGTGAAGTATTTAACACCATGCTCTAGGTTCTTATTTCAATCCATACAAGGCTTTGTGTAGTCTACAAACCATGTTTCTCTTGTCAGGATCAACAAATCCTTATGGTTGTTCAATGTATACCTCTTCTTCTAGTATTCTATTTAGGAATGCAGATTTGACATCCATTTGGTATACCTTGAATCCTTTGTATGCAGCATAAGCAAGTAAAATTTTGACTCCTTCTAGTCTAGAAATGGGTGCAAAGGTTTCTCCATAATCAATAGCTTCTTCTTGTACATACCCCTTGCATATTAGCCTTGCTTTGTTCCTTGTGACTTCTCCATTCTCATTCAGCTTGTTTTTGAATATCCATTTGGTTTCGACGACATTCTTGTCATCAGGTCTTGGTACTAGTGTCCATATTTTTTTTCTTCTCAATTTGTTCCATCTCTTCATTCACAACATTGACCCATTCTTTATTTTCAAGTGCAGTATTAATAGATTTATGCTCAAAATCACAAATTAAACATCTAGTGTTTAGTGACTTACTTCTTGTTCTCATTCCAGCCTTCTTGTCTCCTATGATCTGGTTCTATGGATGGTGTCTTCTGACATACTTGGAAAGTTTTGGTTCAACTTTGTGTTCATCATTCTGATCGTCATCTTGACCCTGATTCTGATCTCCATTGCTTGGCACATCATCTTGTGCAATTTCTTGATTTTTGGTATTTGCAGCTTGATGCTCAAGTGCATTGTTTTGTTGCTTAGGAGAGATACATTGTTTCTTAGGCAGAGTGTCAGGTTCTTCATTGTAGACAAACCTGTTGTAGTCTTCTATTTCTTTTCTACTTTCCTCATCATTTTTCTCCACAAATTCATCTATTTTGACATTTGCACTCTCAATTATCTTGTTAGAGGACTTATTAAGACATTTATAAGCCTTTCTTTTGGTGGAATACCCTAGAAAGATTCCTTCTTCACTTTTGGATTCAAGCTTTCCATTTCTATCATCTTTTGAAATATAACATTGACTTCCAAAAATTCTGAAGTAACTTACATTGGGTGTGTATCAATACCATAGCTCATAGGGTGTCTTTTTGGTGTATTTCTTCAATTGAACTTTGTTCAATGTGTACACAACAGTACTAACAACTTCCCTCCAAAAAGTTTCTGTGATGCCTTTTTCTATCATCAGTGTTCTTGCACTATCAACAATGGATATGTTCCTTCTTTCAGCAATCCCATTTTGTTGTGGTGTTCTTGGTGCAGAAACATGTCTTTTAATTACATGCTCATTACAAAATTTAGTGAATTCTTCTAAAATAAATTCCCCTCCTCTACTGATCTTAAGCTTTTCAATTCCTTACCACTTTTTTTTGTACAATAGCTTTATACCATTTAAACATCTTGAATGCTTCTACTTTTTTTTTTCAAGAACATAATTTTCATCATTCTAGAATAATCATCTACAAAGAGAATGAAATATCTATCACCATAGTAACTCTTTGTTTTCATGGGTCCACATAGATCAGTATGGACTAATTCTAGAATAGCATTAGATGTAGGGGTTTTGCTCCTAAAACTAGACTTTGTCATTTTACCTTTTTGACAATTCTTACACATGATATGGTCGGGCTTTGACATGCTCGGTAAGCCTCTTAATTTCCTTTTATATATTATCTTAATCATGTTGTCAAAATTCACATGACATAGTCTCTTATGCCACAACCATGTGTCTTCATTTCTAGCCATTAAACAAGTGGTGTTAATATCATCAAGATAGAATAGGTTACCTTTTGTCTGTTCACCATTTCTGATCAACCTTGCTGATTCATTAAAGATATTTGCCTTCTTATTCTCAAATGCAACTCGGTAACCTATGTTATTCAGCTGTGAAACACTCAATAGATTATAGTTAAGTCATTTTACCCAGTATGCATTTTCACATCTAATCAGATTATTTATCATTATGGTTCCTTTACCTTCAATTGGACAAGGTGAGTCATTACCCATTCTTACTGATCCACCATTATAATACTCAAAAGTTTCAAACTTTTCTTTAACTCCAGTCATGTGGTGATTTCAGCCACTATCTATAATTCAGACATCATTCTTACTAACCTTAGATATGAGTGCAATCTCAACATACCTTTCCTCTTTGTCCGAATCATCCTTCATGACAACAAATACCATCTCAATATCTTCATCAGATTTGATGTCAGTATCTCCAGCTCTATTCTCAACCAGGTAACAAGCTTTCTTCCCTTTGTCCTTGTAGTCTCAGGCATCTCTTATGTCATATTGTTGGTTGCTTTGGTAATCTCTGTTATCACCTCTGTCAAACTTATTTTCAAATGATCTGTCACTACTTTTGTCTTCTTTTCTTTTGTTAGGACATCTAGCAGCAAAGTGTCCAATCTCTTTACAATTAAAACATACAATTGGTAATTTACCTTTATATCTACCTTTTCCTCTCTACAATCTTCTAGCCATTAGTGCTTCAATCTCATCAAGTCCTTGGTCATCACTATCATTCCTCATAGTGTGTTTATGACTTGACTTATTTTCAAAGAAGATTTGAATGCAGATTCTATAGATGGTAAGACACTGTTATCAAAACTATTCATCTCAAATGAAATCATTCTACCAATCATACTATTTAGAGAAATATTATTGTTTTCTACTGCTCTCATTTCTTATATAGAAGATACTCTAATAGCATAAACATGCAGTAAGGTTCTTAGGATTTTACTTATCACTGTCTCTTCTTCAAGTACACCTCCAACTCCTCGGATAGCATTGACTACCTCTTTGATTCTGCAGCTATATTGAGTGATATTTTCTCCTTCTTTCATCCTTAGGTCATCAAATATTCCTCTTAGGTTTTATTCCTTAGCTCTTAGTACATTTGCATCTCCTCCATGTACTAGCTTCAATTTGTCCCGCATTTGCTTTGCAAAGGTGAAGGTTTTGACATCTTCAAATTCAGCATCAAAGAGTGAGGAAGCAAGCTCTATCATCATGCAATTGTGCTCATGTTTTTCTCTCAATTGATCAAGTGTGTGAGGTCCTATAGGAAACACATATTCAGTATCCAAGTATTGAGTAACATCATTTCCAATAACTGATAGGTGGAGTCTTATTCTGCTTTTCCATGATGCAAAGTTGTCTTTGTTCAACTTAGGCACATCCTATTTTCTCATCTTGTGATCTTTTGCTTGAGTCTTTAAACTCCCTTTCTAAGCACACAAGATCTGATACCAATTGTTAGAATAACTAAGAGGGGGGGTGAATCAATGGCCTAAAAAATTAATCCAATATTAACCCAAAAACTTAGTACCACACTTATAAGCCTCTATTTATCTCCAGTCCTACAAGATGTATGCCTTGATATAATCTTATCAAATAACTATTGCTTGGAGTTCACTGTTATACCTTATTCTTAATCTTTACCAAATAGCAGTCTATCATTTACCAAAATGCAACAAATAACTTAGTGTTTACCAATCAATCCCATTTTAGTAATGTGTAAAGAAAAATAGTAAATTAATGAATCATAAACATATTTGACACATGGATTTTTAACATGGAAACCCTATTAAGGGAAAAACCACTTGGGACCGGTAACCCAAATTTTTCACTCTTCTGAAGTGAGCTCGATGAAGAGCCAACCATGTTAAAGGTTACAAAACACACTATTAAGTGCGATCTTGTTAGAGGATTTATCACTTGATATCTGGCATTCACTATGCTATCTTCATGATTAAACCTTTTGATACTCCTTGGGATGTATCTCAATATATAAAGGATTGTTAAGTCCTATTCAGTTAAGAGACTTTCTGATCCAATGGTTAAACTAAAATAGTATATGATATGTTCATAAATACAACTTAGACTTGCATATTTTTAGATCTATTGTAATCTCATAATACCTTTCTAATCAGTGTTTCCATTTAATACCTTTACTCCACTTATTTTTTCTTGGTGATGTTGTGCTTCTCTATTGCTCGGTGTCCATAGAAATATTAGCTCTATTCTTTATCTTTTTTGATAAGGACTATATGAACTCTTTCTTCACCAGTATTCTCTTTAGCATCCTCTTCTCTATTCACTCCCCTAATTCATAATGAATTAGCTTGTCTCTTTATAGACATAATTTCAATGTTTCTAGGTTTTTGTCTTTCTTGTTCTTGACATGATCTGTAAATCTCATCATTCTTGATTTAAAGCATACTTCAGTTTTATCCCATAAATTTCTCCTTGACAACTGGAATAAAATAGCTTTAAAACTCTAGCTTATCTCTGGCTTTTAACTTTTTGATGAAAACAATGTAATCAACCAGTTAACTCCTTCTTTAGCTCTTTCCAGCTAAGTCTTTTTTCATTTATGAACTTCATTTCTTTTCGGTGTTTAACTCCTTGTTAGCTCAGTCTTGACTTCAGCTGTCCTCGGGCATCTATGTCCGTTGGGGTTGTCTTCCCATTAGGTAACACTATGGTTCTGCTCATCGGTAATGCTTGCTCAGATTTCTTTCTCGGGTATCACTGTGACTCTTCTCTCAGGTTTCTCTATCCATCACTGTGCACTGTCTGTCAATGTTTATTGTCACTTGGTGAATACTGAACTTTTATGCATTACTGATAGCATAACCTTTATCTCTCTAGTTCTTTGAATTCTTTGACACTATGTATACAACCAATCATATTATATCAAGTTGACATCAATGACAATATAATACATTAACTAATTTAATATCTTGCATTAACTTTATACATCTCGGTGATCATCAACTTAACATCTTCAAACATTCAATCAGTTATAGTTCATCAAAATAGTCTCTCTATCATACTTCCAATGTCTCCCAAGTAAAACATGACAAGAACTCATCTCCACAATGTCTCATAATACTTCATCTCTATAAGAACCAATATAAAAACTCACCAGTCACTGCTCTTTCACTTCTACTACATGACCATCTTGTAACCAACTTATCCTATAAGGACAAGTATGTCTCAATATTTTAAAACCAAGTTTTTGAACCATCTCCACAGCAACTAGGTTGTCAGTACTTGCTCCATCAACAATCACCTTACAATGTTTACCACCAAACTTGCACACAATATTGAACAAGTTCTTCCTCTAACAAGAATCAGCTTGCTTCAAGGGCAACAAAGTTCTCCTAAGAAAGAGAGTCACACCCTCCACCTTAGGTTCATTGTTAGTAACCTCATTCACCACTGCATTTTGGTGACTACCGACCTTCCTATCTGCATGTGGGCATCCAAATGAATGATGTCCTTCTTCACCAAAATTATAACAAGTACCTCTGAATACACCTCTACTTGTTCTTCTCCTTGGTTCAACAGGTTTTAGTTCTTCTTCAAATTTTGGTTTATCTTTTACCAATTGTTCTTGCTTTTATTTCCCTCAGGAATTACCATGATGTCTTCTCTTCAACCTATCTTTTTCCTTCAATGCATACTGATAAGCATCTTCTACCGAGTCAATCTTCAACATGCCAATCTCATCCTAGATATTGAATCTAAGACCATTAAAATACCTCACCACCTTTTCCTTGGAAAGCTCTCTATCCTCAGACCGAATAGTCAACTTGTAAAACTCCTCGATATAATCTTCCACATTCATCTCCTTCTGTTTTAGATTTTGCAACTTCTTAAACAACTCAAGTTCATAGTCGACGGGAATGAACTTAGCCTTTATCTTTGTCACCATCAACCTCCACCGATTGATCTTCATCTAACCTTCTTATTCTTGATCCCTCTGTAACTCTTTCCACCATAAAGCAACATGTCCTTTCAACTTAGTATGTTCCAACCTCACTCTAAGAGGATCCTCAATGTCTTCCAGATTAAAGTAGTCTTCTAACTCACTGATCCAATCAATCAAATCCTCGAGTCTCAATGTACCTTAAAAATTAGATACCTACATTCGGTAACTTGTACTCAACCAAGCTCTAGATCTCTACAACCTATCATATATGTCTCCTCCAGATCTCTCCATTTGATTGGCTCTATCATCTCCACTAGATCCAATAGCTTCAAAGTCTTCAGTAGCTTCTTCATAACCATCATCTATTCTTGGACATCTATGTAATCCAACATTTTTGATACCTTCTATGATTTCATTCTTCATTTCCACCATTTCAGATCTAAATCTTTCTGTTATCCTTGCCTCCACCTCCTCAGAAAGATTTGCAATTTCCCTAGGGTCCAATCTTCTCAGAGGCATCTCTTTAGATCTTTGAAAAACCTGAGCTCTACAAGAAACAAACCAACTCTGATACCACTTGATGCAGTCAAGCTCAGAGGATCCAATAAAGGACTGTCCAAACTTGTAGCCAACAATGGAAACTCAACAACACAGAGATATAACAACTTATATTAATTCTTAAAATGTATAATGATAATATATATAACATATAATTGTTATTAGAGATGGCGAGCATGGGGAGAGCAGGAGTTTGGGAGGAGGTTTGAATTTGAATTTTGCTGAGGGCGGGAATCTTGTTAATGGTGGGATTCCATCAGGAAATGACGTAGGCAAGTTGTAGAAGGGTGGAGGAATGTTAGGCAAGTGCTCCATAAAGGATTCAAAAGAGGACAAGGAGCCAGATGACATTCTTTCCTGAGGTGGTGGGCCTAAAATTTTTTTGTTAGATGGTAAGTCAAACTCTTCCATTTTTGCTGGATATTTTTCATCTAGGCCATTGGTTAAAGGAAGCTGGTCATCTCTTTTTGGGGTGAAACCCTTGGGGAAGTCATCCTTTCCAAGAATCAGTAATCTCTCTGAGCCCCAGAAGGGGGTCTTTGGAATATTACTTCTAGACCCATTAGTGGATCATATTGTTACAATAATGGCGTTAACACTAGTGGGTAAATTTACTAGGTCAAGACCCAACATTGATATGGTTAGATCTAATGCTATCAAGAAATGGTGCCTTAAAGGTCAAGTATATATTGTAGCTATGCCAAAGGGATTCTTCTCCTTTATTTTCTTCAACATGGAATATTTTTCTAGAGTCCTTTGTGGGGGCCCATGGATGTTTGGCAAGTCATCCCTAGCTCTGCAAAAGTGGGCAACCAACCTTGACTTGAATGTGGACATCTTTGAAACTACCCCTATTTGGGTTTAGTTCCCAGGCCTTCCTCTAGAATACTGGCATGAGGATGTTTTTTTCGGTCTGGTAGGAGCATTTGGAGAGCTCTTGTCGATTGACCCCATAATAGAAGTGAAATCAAGGTTGGTTTATGCTAGAGTTTGCATTAACACTCACCAAAATACAGACCTCCCTGAGGTGATATCTATGATGTCTAAGCTTGGGAAATATGTACATCCAGTGGAATACAAGTTCTTCCCTTTTTCCTTATTTTCATGCAAAAAAGTAGGACATTGGACAAAACAATGCCCGCTGAAACAACAAAGGAAAAGGGGAAAAATAAAGACTCAAGAATATAATGGAGGGAAAAATCAACTAGACAAAACTCTTCCAAAAGGAACATAAAGATGACAAGGAAAGGAATGATGAGGTAGAAGGGATTTTCTTGGAGGTTGACAACCCCAAAGATAAGGAAAACTCATTGACTGAGACTCAAATCCCTAGTAATGTTTCTGTGACTAGGAAATTGGATAATCAAGGTTCTCAATAATTCAAAATGGAACTAAGCAGCAGGGGTCAAATATAGAGGAGGGAAACCTGAATGGAGAAATGATTATTGATAGGGGAGATAACAACCTTCTATCACCATTGGCTGACTTATGGAAAGAATAAACTCAAGAAGACATTTGGATAGAGATTAATGGAAAGAAGAATAAAAGAAATTCCATGAAAAAAAAGGTAATGTGTTGAATAAGGGACCTTATTTTCCCAGATCCATAAAGAAAAATGATGTTCAAGCCCATGGAGGAATCCAAACAAGAGGACAATAGAAAATTGGCAAAAAACATTTGAGAACAGGAAGCAAAGCAGAACATTACGGATGGTTTCTAGCTAACTATCCCAGAGGTATGCTCCCTATATTGTAATTGAAGATTATATCTTGGAATATCAGAGGACTGAATAGTCCTCACAAACAAGATGTCGTTAGAAACCTTATTAGAGACTATAAGCCAAATATATTATTGATTCAAGAAAATAAAATACTCAGAGAAAAAGTTGAAAAATTTCAGCCCATCAAGAATGGGGGTAGCCTAGGTTGTGATTTAGATGGTGCTTTAGGAGGGGTGGTTATCTATTGGAACAAACATACTACGAATTTCACCCTTTTGAAGATTGAGAAGAATATAATTCTAGTGAAAGTGATACATATAAAAGATAATTTTTCTTGGAACCTGATTAACATTTATGCCTCGAATACTAGACATGGAAGATAGAATTTTTGGCGAAGTCTGAAAGATATTCGAAAGAATTATTAGGATAATAGTTAGATGGTTATGGGAGATTTCAATACCCTACGCAAAGATGATGAAAAAATGGGAGGCATCCCTTCCCAGATGGAAATTAGAATGAACTTGATGGACTATATTAATGATGAAGCCTTTCTAGATGTGGAGCTGGAGGGAATTTCTTACACTTGGTCTAATAGGGGACAATGCAAGGATCTTATCCAGGTAAAACTAGATAGAACTCTAATTTCTTCTAATTGGACCTCAAGGTACTCATGCTCTTTATCCTCTATGATCACTTCCCCATTTCTTTTATTGTTAACACTTTTAATGGTAAGAAAAAAAATTCTTTTCAGTTTGAAAAGATGTGGATGGCTCACCCCAATTTGAAGGAAAGTATAGCTAGATGGTGGAATTATGCTTTGGATGGGGGAGCCACGTATAGAGCTACTAAAAAACTGAATAATATCAAAAGAAAAGTTAAGACCTAGAATAAGGAGGTTTTTTGTGACATATTCCTATCCAAAAGTAGGGTGAAGACTAAAATTAAGGAGATCCAAGATCAAATTCAGAAAGAGGGTCTCTCTAAGGATCTCAAAAGTACTAAAAAGTAACCTGCTAGCTGATTATCATAATATCATATCTAAAGAGGAGACTTTTTGGAGACAAAGATTTAGAGCTCTGTGGATTAGGGCAAGGGAAAAAACATACAAGATTTTTTCATATGACGTCTATGAAGCATAAGGTGGTTAACCAAATTTCTAGCTTGATTATTAACAGAAACAATATTTGGAAATAGGAAGAAATCAGAAAGGAAATGCTTAGCTATTTTTCTTCTCTCCTAACCAAGGAAGATAACCTGGTCTTCTTGGAACAGGATGAAATCCTATCAGGGATCTAGTCTTTGATTAATGCTGGAACTAATACTAGACTTCAAGCCATCCCATTAGATAAGGAAATAAAGACGGTTGTCTTCACATTTCAAGGTGAGAAATCCCTTGGCCCTGATGAATTTCTTATAGTTTTCTTTTAGCAGTGCTGAGAGATTCTAGGGAAAGATGTTCTTGCAGTGGTCAAAAATTTTTTTGGAACTAAAATCCTCCTTAGGGAACTTAATGCAACCTTTCTGGTTCTGATTCCTAAAAATCTCAGAGCTAATATAGTTGATGCTTTTAGACATATAAGTCTCTGATTCCTTGTATAAAATTATCTCCAAATTTTTAACTTCAAGGATTCTGTTGATCTTGCCTTTAATTATATCACCCCAATAAAATGGCTTTGTTCCTCGAAGGAAAATTTTAGAATCAATCATTTTATCTCATGAAAATAATCATTTCTTGGAAGTTTCTAAGAAACAATGCTTCCTTATGAAGCTAGATCTCTCAAAAGAGTACGATAGGGTGGACTAGAAATTTATGCTAAAAGTTCTCCATGCCTTTGGATTTGATAAGGGAGTTACCAAACTCATCATGCAATTGGTCACCACTTTTTCTTCTTCAGTTATTGTTAACGGTGGGTCATCCAATTTATTTAGACGTACAAGAGGCCTAAGACAAGGTGATCCAATATCTCCTATCCTTTTTGAAATCTTGGCAAAATGTCTGGGAAGTTATATTAACAAATTTGTGGGAGAGGACTTAATATATGGTCTCTAGCCGTCTTCTGCAAGATATTTATGCTCTCACAAGCAATTTGTAGATGATACCCTCATCATGGGGACTTCTATTGTTAAAGAAGCAAGAAATTTGAAGAAAGCACTTTTAATGTACACTTCGGCTTCTGGACAACTTATTAACTGGAACAAGAGCTCAATATTCTTTATCAACACCCTTGAAGAAGAAAAAAGAAAAATTTCAAATATTTTGGGATGCAGTACTAGTAATCCACCTTCTTCTTATCTGGGATTACCGCTATGCTCTAAACTACATGATAGTTTCTGGAATTCTATCATTGACAGATTCAACAATAAGTTGGTAGGTTGGAAAGGGGTCCTTTTAAGCAATGCTAGGAAAGTCCAACTCCTGAAATTGACTTTATAAAACCTCCTAGTTTATGCCTTGAGTCTCTTTAAGATCCCCCATAAATTTTCCATTATGATTGAAATAATCTAGAAAAGATTCTCGTGGTCAAGGGTGGAAGATAAGAAAATATTAAGTTTGGTGGCATGGGAAAGTGTTTGAAAACCCAAAAAACTTGGGGGGCTTGGATTGACATCCATTAAAAATGTAAATAAAGCCCTTCTTGCCAAAAAATTGTGGAGAATATATGGGATAAAAAAAGAATGGAATGTGATCATCAGAAACAAATACCTCTTTAAATTCAACTCTTTGGAGGACTTCCTCATCATTGGAGAAAATCTGCAAGGCTCTTACATATGGAATAACATAAGTTCAACAAAAGAGATGATTATTAAGGCTCTGAGATTGAAGCTTGGGGATGGAAGGGAAATTGATTTCATGGAAGATAGTTGGTTACAAATGGACCCACTATCCAAAAACCAAGACTAGAAACAAGCAATAGCTAGATGCAAATAAATAATTCGTCAAAAAAGTTAAGGACTATTAGCAAGGATACAAGTTGATAAACCTTAGTAAAAGGGGTCTCTTTCTTCCTAATAGATGCTTTCTCTGTATGGAGGAGGCTGAATCTTGTGACCATATTACGATGCATTTCTCATATTCCCGTATGGTATCGGAGATAATTTTGAGAAAATGGAACCTTTGTTGGAATTTTTATCTCACATGGTAGGATTTTGTTACCCAATGGAGTTGTCCCTTCTCGAACAATGTGGTAAAAGAATTTTGGAAACTTCTTCTTCCTCAATTTTGTTGGTGTATCTAGAAGGAAAGAAATAACAGAGTATTTCAGGAGAAATACTCTAAACCTGAGGTGGTTGGTAATGATATTTGCAGAGGGCTGGAGGATAATTTCAATATTATGGTCAATAACAAACCTTCTTTGATCTCTTCCCAGGAGACTCTAGAGAACATCAGAAATTGGCACTTTAATTCCACTGCTATCAATGTCCCTCACCCTAGGTCTAATGCTCGGTGGTCCTCCCCTCCCAATGGATGGGTCAAAGCTAACTTTGATGGGGTAGCTAAAGGAAATTTGGGAGTGGTGGGAGGAGGTGGTATTATTAGAGACTGGATGGATAATTGTGTTGGTGCGGTGGTGGTGCCTTTGGGTCTTCAATCCAAACATAGAGAAGAAGCCATGGAAACTCTTAATACCATTATGCTGGTAGATAAGATGGGGTGTAAAAAAGTGTGGTTGGAGGGAGATTCCTTGAACATCATCAATAATATCAAAGGACTAAGCAAACCCTCATGGTCAAGAGATCACATCATAGAGAAAATTAATAACATTGCCTCTAAATTTGAAAGATTCTATATCACCTATAACTACCGTGAATCTAACCAGGTTGCAGATGGGTTGGCTAATATAGGAGTAAAGAATGATGTCATTAACAAGTGGATTGGAATGAATAAGATTAATGATGAGATCAATATTATCATTAATCATGAGAAGATCAACCAAAAGGAGGGAGTTATTAATGATGACATTGCTTGATATGAATCAGAGCTCGTGTACTTTTAAGACAAAGTGGAAAGTGGACCGAATAGGCATTAACCCTTATCTTTTCATGCACACTTTGTGGGTGTTCATGAAGAATTTGGCGTAAAATAATATTTACTCTAAGCATTGTGTGTTAAGTCTAATAAATTTGGAGCTTAATATGTCTAAGAAGAAGCAGAGTAAATACATTAGTGATAAAAATTGTATGAAAGAAGAAGAAGAGATGGGTGGTGATCTCAAAAGAGAGGAACCTATGGAATGAAAATAGATCCTAGAGAAGGAGGTGTGGAGAAAACTCAAGAAGGGTAGAGTCACCCAATATCTCAAACGCCTGCATGCTCACAACAAAGAGATCACCAATGAGTTTACTGCTGGTTGGGAGAATGGTAAGGTGCATATTGTGGGTAAATATTTCCCTCTTACCTTAGATCTTATCATTGAGATTACGGGTCTTCCTCATGAGGGTATTAACTTTTCCAAAGATTAAAAAAACTGGGAATAAAGCGTATAAGTATTTCCCTAAAATAGATGAAGAGAAGGGTTTGCTTGTTAAGGGAAATGTTGATTATGTTAATATTGCTAACATTAAGCTCATTTGGGCTAAATTTTTAAGGGTTATTATGGAATACTTTACACTAGATGGTAGATTCTCCAGAGTCTACAATTTTTACTTTGTTCTCATGGACCACTTCTACAATGAAGTTAGGGTTTCCTTCCCCTACTTTCTTCTGAGCTCCCTCAACAATAGTATTACGAATTACCGAGTCAAATCCAGACCTATGCTTTACAAGGGTATGATTCTGCTCATTGTAGAATATGTGAGAGACCATATCCCAGATCTGGTCCCTAATAAAGTGGGATTATAGAAGAGGAAGAGTGTGGAAACCAGTCTAGGTAAGAAGGTTAATCTATCTCCCAGCAAGAAAACTAGAGAGGTTAAGTCTAGAAAAAAAGAGGCAAAGCTGTCAATTTATGATAAAGTGGAAGGCATGAAATCAGAGGATGACAATGATGATGCTTCTTTTGAGGATGAAGCCCTAGTGACTAGTGAGAAGAGTACCAAGGAGTCTCCTGAGAAGGAAAATACTCCAAATGATGAGAATGAGAAAGTGTTGGATGTTGAAAAAGATTTTTTTGGTGATACTGTGAATGACCACCATCATAAAATATTTGAAGAGATCATTAATCAGATTAATACCATTATTCAAGATCAAATGGGCTCTAGTGAAGATAATGATGATGGTAAAGCAGACAACAAGATTACTGACAAAGAAGCAGATAATGAGGTGTTTATTAAGGATGATACTAGATTCGTGGAGATGGATACCCAAGATGATAATGAAAAAGGTAAAATTCATGTGGACTCTCCTAGAAATACTATCAAACAAGAGGATAATTCCATTCCAACTAAGAATCTGACAAGGGAATAAAACATTAAGAAGGATAAAAATAGGAAGAATCAAAACAATACTGAGGAAGCTATATCAGAACAAGACTTCAACACTAAAAGGGCTACTAACATGAGTGTCCCGCAAGCTACCAGAAACAAGACTATATGTGCCTTCAACATTGACAAGTGGGTATTCCATGATATACAAGGCCTACGTATCAAATATAAATCCCTAGATGCAAGGAATGAGGCACTTGAAGAAACTGTCAACAAGATGAGGAATGATGTTGGAATGTAAAATAAAGATAAGAATGTTTTTGCTGAGGTAATTGATTGCTCTAGCTCATAGGAAGATACAATTTCTAGTGCCATTAAGAAAAGGATTACCCTAATTCTGGATAAAGTTAGCAATAATGATAACATGTTAAGGAGGTTGTTAACCATGAACAATATGGGCATGAAAGCCATGGTTGATAACCTTAAAGACTTGAAGACCTTTTTGGATGGGAACAACACAGACAAATATTGAAGATGAAGGTGTGAAATAGGATGATCAGCCTTTGGGACCAAAGTCAAATAATAGATCTAGTATTAAAAATAAAACAACCTCCCAGTCTAAAGATCTCACCAGCTCGAAGGAGTCTATCCTAAATATCCAGAAGCAGCTGGAGGAATCTGAAGAATTCCTCAAGATACTGGACTGAAAATTGATGTTGTGTGGCTTTTTGTGTTTGTCGGCTGGAAGGTTTCTTATTTTGCTTGTTCTCTTTTTTGGGGTTAAATTTTGCATTGTAATATCTGGGGTTGTGCCTGATCCAAGTGGATTTTCACTAAAAATTCAAACGTTCCCAATGCTTCCAAAAATGATATCAAATCAAAGTGCTCAGTAGAAGAAACCCAATCCAACTCGAATAGAGTCAATCGGAGTTCGTTTGCTCAAGTTATGGACAGTTGAAGTTTGAGGAAAGAAAATGAGTGTTGACTGGTCAAAGGTTGACCAAATTAATTTTGCACAAAATATAAGTTGGGTGGATTCAAACTCCCAACCTATCACTTAAAAACCCCCATCCTCACCATTGCACTACATGCGCTAGTAGTAATCATTTTGGCACTTATTATATTTAAATCAGTTTCCTCTCCCACTAAAGTTTTAACGCCTTCACAATATCCAACGCGCCGCTGGCAAGATTTAGACTTCTACGTGCACAAAAACATATTTAATCATTAAAAGACGCTCTAATTTCTATAAATGGTGGGCTAGTGGTTGGAACCGCTGATGAACTTTGTAATCAACCTATATGTTATGCTTGCATTCTCTTCTCTCCTCTTCTCTTAATTTCAGTTCTACAAATTTTAAAGCTTAATTTTCATTCTTGCAATTCAAATTAAGTTGTAAATGTTTGTTTTATTTGTCATTATAAACAAAATTTAAATTTGTATTAGCATTCATATTGCAAATCATCATAGATCTGTCTTAATCAGATCAGTGCCCATTTTTGTCACTTCCATCTCTTGAGGTAGTAGTTGTTCCTTTGGTTATTGTAATGCTTTATCTTTGCTTTATTTTGTAAAGGGTTTCGGGGCCCCTTCAAAACCCCGCAGTTATCTTAATCAAAAACAACTTATATCAATTCATATTCATTTGAGATTCAATTCCATGCAACATGTTGGGATGTAAGGCCTTCCTGGTTAGGGCCAAAGCAACAAAGAATCAAAAAAATCTCACAGGATCCAACATTCCAGTCTATTCTATAGCTAAGTGGAAGAAAAAACCAGATCTGAAATTGTACTCACAGGCCTCCAAGCAATCAGTTTTTTCTGTCTACCCACTTACAACTATCTGCAAAAACTTATAATCTTTTATCTTATCACTTACTATTCCATCCTCTATCTATCTCCTCATGTTTTCCTCCTCTATTATGTCCCCTAAACATCAACCTAGACTCTCTTTTATACACACTTGCCACAAGTCGACATCAAGAAACACACAACCAATGTGTTATCCATCAGTCGGCCTCTAATGGTCATTAAATCTACATAGGAGAGTGAACCAAACAAGATATAGGTCCTTACATCCCCCATAGGCAACCACAAATTAAATGCACCAGTCGGCTAGCCCCATAGATAGCATAAACCCCGTTAGTGATCAAGAACCCTAAAAACATTCCACTTGGTGAGAGTCACAACCGAGTTGAGATCCATCAAACAAACACCACCAAGAAACACAAATTACCACTCACTAACTGAGACTGAGCAACTAGTCACTGAGACCGAACCTCAAGCAACTGAGCCAACAGATAACCAAGCACCCCAACAAGGAACTCCAAGGCAGTTACCAACCAGAATGTGGAGCTCCCAAGTACAAATCAACATCAAACCAAAATATGTTTTTGGTGACACAAGATTGCCAACTACCCTAGGATGCTCCTGCATCACCTTCCTATGTCCTCTAAAAACTCCTTATTTACCCAAGTAATTTTCCAAATGAATTCTATCAAAGCAATTTTGAATGGGACAAACTTAGGAAGTATATGTGGGGGCTTTGAGCATCCATAAACCCTAATGATAGTAAACTGGTCAAAGAATAAAAAATCACACCAATTATGATTGACTCGCCAGTTTTGAACAAAATGCTAAGGCCTCAATAACCTCCTAACATTAATGGACAATATTTCCTTAACAACTCCCAACATACCCATTATTGGAGTAACAATCCAATTTTGAAAGCAAACAAAAGAGGAATGCAAGGATGAGCTATCCCATACCTGAGTCCATCTTTGTATTGGCATTTTAATCCCATATTTTGATTCATATAACTCTAATTCCTTATCCATGGATTCCTTGTTATAAAACATAATTAGAAACATCAAATGGGAGTAATGTTTAAATATAGGCACAGGAACACCACTCTTAATTTAGACCAGTGCATTATGCATGACATCAACCACATATCCTACATAATCATAGTATGTGTTTACCTTTGGATGTTGAATGTCCATGGCCATCATTAGTAAATCAGAAAATATAGTTGAGTCTCCATCAAACCCCAAAACCTTGCTCAATTCGTAAACCATACACCTTATGTAATTATGGAAAAAGGAGAGATCAAATGGTGGATGTATATTGTCAAGAACTGCAACCAAATTTTGGTCTACCCTAGGCATATACCTTGGCATTTCATGTCATTTTATCAACTTAGCACGCTTCTCATAATCATCATTAATCTTTTCCAAATCAATTTCTGTGCATATTGCACTAGAAATGTTGAAAACCTCCCCAACACTTCTTCTATCTATGGCTACTAGGGCTTCCTTATTTTTTCTTTGAATTATCCTTGACATAGGATAGTAGCTCTTTTCCATCTCTTTTATTAAATCCACATCAATATACAAATCAAGGATGATCAGCTTAGCCATGTTCAAATTCCATGGATTTCTCATAGGAACTCACTTAACCCTATTATTCCAAAAATAGTGGAACAGAGCATTACCTGAGTAATTTAGAGTTACAACATTTCTGCATTGGCACCATCTATCCTTCCACTCCATCCAATTTGCACTGTTGGCACTAGAAGTTCCTAGTAATAAATCTGCAAATTCATCAGGATATTTCTTCACCATAACTCCCTTTTTACCAGAATCTTTTGACAACCAGCTTGAATTTTCTTGACTCATCTTGACTTTCATAGAATTGAGCCCTCACCATATTAATGGATAGCCTGCAAATTGAGCTTAGAATACAAGTCTCTGCTAAAAAACACTTAGAATCTTTCGTAAGCTTAAAACAATTGTACACAATCTAAGAATAATCATGAAAATTTATAACCTATCACATCTATCCATTTTTAGGTTCACCATAACTCTCTCACACTTGTCTAATACAACTATTTTGCGACTGCAACTAATATTTCCATTAATTCTAACTTGAGTGCACTGGTTGGAACTGAGTATGCACTTTTCTTTCTAAGCCATTTTACATTTCACAGAACTTGACCATGTGGCAACCTATCACACACTCACAACACAATCCATGAATATTTTATTTACCTCATGAGTCAGCGACAATGTCTTTCCTTTCTCTTTATTCACACACTCGCAACACCTTTACTTAAAACTGTGATCATCTAGCGAGTAAGCGATAACCATCTATCTCACTTAAATATTTAGTCATGCACTCACAAGACTTTCTTAAACAATCCTTTATTCTCCACAAGTGAATGACAGTCGTTGATATCATCTAAAATTTATATTAATCGTGCACTCGCGGCATAAGATTTAACTTGACCTTAACCTTCATGAGTGAGCGACAACCGTAAGACAAAACATAAAATTAACCATTGCGCACTGATAAACCAAAAATATATAGGCTAACTTACACAACGAGTGAATGACAACATTATTTAAGTCATGAAGTAAACCATGTCGCACACTCACGGGCCAAATGAACTTATGTACAAAAAAGGAAACAAGTTGATATCAATGAAGTGCAAGAAGAGATTAAGAAAAATTGGTTGAAGAAGACTGATGAAAAAATTGAAGATAAAGTTGTAGATATTTATACCTATTAATGATATAGCTCTATCTTTTGATAATTAATAAAGAGCATGGTGTAAGGGGATTCTTTCATAGAATATAACAAAAAACCCCTCAGTAATTGAATGTTGAATGTTTCTCATCATAATCAAACATATTTTGATGTATTTCAAGTTTCTTCAGTAAATTGTGAAAGATTTTCCTCTCTCAATAAAATATAGAGAGAAAAATAATAATCATATTTTTAATGGAAAAAAGAGAATTAAATGTGCAAAGTACAGATGTGTGATAACAGAAGGTTAAAATGGGTAACATGACCTCATTTTGTTTACTTGCACTATCAAACCTTTAAATTATCTGTGTGCGAATGAATTTTTCTCTATGCCCTTGTTCTCATTGTGTTGTGAAGCTTTAATGATCTCCCTTATCACCAGGCCACTCCAATTTATATTTATATTTGAAATAAAGCCTCATCTTGTGCTCAAACCTTACGTGTAAGTGGAAACTGAGACAGATTCCTCTGGTAGCAACTGAGATAGAGAATGTGAGTGAATTTATTAATGCTCCTATATTGGAGATCAGTCACTCTACTTTTTAAGATGCTTGGAAATTTTTAATGATAAAGGACATGTCTTTATACAAGCCAAAGTTTTGGTGCACACCTAAATTTTGTTTAGACATTTAGAAAATATTTCCAAACTTCACCTTACATGATTAATGAGTGAGGATAATTTTGATGAGAGTTCATGAAGATTATATACTTCCTCACAAACTATATCAAATTACAAAAAAGGCACTTAGGGTTTTAACAGGTTTATATTGTATCGACCCTCTGCTTGGTTTTAGGATTGTAAAGATAGATGTAATAAAGAATCTCACTGGTAGAAAATCTAATAGAAGGGAATTAATTATTAAATACATTATAAACCCCAATGTCAAATTCTCTACAATGGGGATTAGATATAAATTTTACTTTTAGAATCACGAAGGTTTTGTGTTAGCAACAATAATTCACACTGCATATATGATGATGGTTGTCATGAACATTTTTCCCTATGTGAACTATTGTGCAAGTGTTGTTAGAAAATATGAAGATAAAATATAGAAAATATCATTTCAAGTACTATTCATTGATAATATGCCTATGATTTATATATTTGCAAATTGCATTGTGCCTAAATTTTTGAAGAGACCAAGTTTGGGAGTGGGGATCTTGATACCTATTGACCATCACAATAAACCACTTTGTCAAAGGATTCATGGCAGCTCTATATGCATGCTTATAATTTTTCATTATCATTGGACATCATTTAGAATTTTTCCAAACCTAAACCAAATGGAGTTTATAGAGATCAATAAGCAAAATTATTATGGCAATTTCAAAGAGTCAATTTTAGCCTTGGATATTTTGCACATAAGATGAAGTCAGAAGAATTTATTTGGAAGGTAGAAGATCAAAGTCACCTAATTCATTTCATATAAATGATCTAAATACATTATCATATGAAAGTTAAAATATTTGTGGGACCCTTTAATTTTATAAAATAAGGAGAGGATTTAAAATAAGGCATTGTTCCAGAAAATATTAAAGACACAGATCAAAATTGTGGGCCACAAGTTTAATTCAATATGGAAAAAATATTTCCATCAACACAAAGATTGAAAACATCATCCTTGACATGGCTGAATGTGAAGCATTAAAATCATTTTTAATAATTTAAAGAAACAAGGGACATATTTAGTAGTGGGCCCAATAAGGAGAATTGAGGTCAAATTTGTTATCGGCAAGACATTAACTATTTGCAAGACTTCAAAATGTCTCACCCATAGGAAAATTCTTCTCAATGAAGATGGGTGTAGGGGTTTGTATTCCAAAGAGAAAATTTTGGTAAATTTTCATATGGATTAAAGAAACTATGGGAAAGGAAAATGATTTTTATAAATGATATTTTAGGAACACAGTGGTGGGGATTGTACAAAAATTACCTCATTAAGGGAATCCTTTTGAACATTATCAGTAAGACAATAACCATTGGTAGAACATAAAAATGTCTCCTTGATATTATTTGAAGTGTTTTCCTACTTTTCTATTTGAGAAAGATTAGGAAGCGACATCATCTATGTTCAGTTTGGTGGATTGTGTAGAGGGGAGTCTTTGATCTACATGCCATTTTGTAGATCAAAAGTTTCACCATTAATAACTACAAATTAAAAGTTGCACTAACACCCCATCCCTACCTACCCTGCCCCTCGCCTCCCCCCCTAATTATAATTAAGGAGAAATAAATTAATGAAGTGGTAAAGAAACATCATCTCATACACAAAAAAATTGTGAACAACTATCGAATAATAGTTGTCATAGTGCTAAATGAAGAACCTCCTCTCAAACCAAGATGATGATCAAGATCTATCTGTATGAGTGCCCCCAACAACACTACTCAAACAATGAGGAGTTGGAAAACAAAGGCAAAACATCTGCCAATCGAAGATATAGGAGAAAATAATCTTCATAGGTGCCCCCAAATAGTGAATAGATGGAAAAAAAAAAAACATCTAAGTCAAGGATACATATGACACATGAATCCATATGAGTGACCCTAAAGACACTACTCAATCATGCAAGAAAAATTTGCTAGCTAAAAAAATAGGTGTTACTTGTCTGTAAAATTGATTAACTGTGGAACCAAGGAAGCATCAACATGAACAGTAGAAAAAACCCCTCCATCAAAACATAGAAAAGCATGAAGAAGTTTTTCAGATAAAACATTTGAAAACGTTGTGACACACAAGGGATTTTTACCAGATGCTACAATTGTTATTGCCCTGGTAAATTACATGAAAAATATGAAACATAGACAAGGAGCATGAATTGTTTTACATGTGCCAAAATTCATAAAAAAGTATGGTCTCCAGAATTGAAATCGTCAACCTATACACATGATGCACTTGTTGAGAGTGACTGGAAATTTCAAGTGGGATTTTTGCAGGCAAGTCATGATCTATTTGCAAGGATGTCTCAAAGATATGTTGTTTCATAAAACACCATAATCACCAAGAATACAAAAAATGTGTTTGATCAAGAGAATTTTATTATTTCAGCCAACGATAAAATTGGAACTCTAAGAATACAAATACATGGGATGGAATTTGATTTTGCCAAAAGCAGAAAGGGGTGTTTATTTTTCTAGGTATAAATATCATTATATGTGAAATACTTTTCATATCATATGCCATTATGGATGAAAATAATATCCAAGTTGTTGGATAAAACACTTTCACCTATGAAATAAAATAAAAGTTACAAGTAAGCTCCTATGTGGGATTCCACCCTTAATAAAGAATGAAACACAGTCACTAGATGTTATAAGAAAAGGGAGGATTTCATTTTATTTTAAAAATTAAATTGTCTCCACATAAAGGTGAGAACGAGAAAAAAAATCTACATAGTGAAAAATTAATTTTTTACAATTACATGGTATTAATTCAATAGGAAATAAAGTTTTTCACAAAAGATTACGAAAGGGTGAAAGTAAAATTAAAGGAATGCTTTGCATATCAATAAGGAGGATAATTGGAAATTCTTACTTTCACAACGAAAAATTAAAAGGATAAAAAAAAGGTAAATAATGAGATGAATTATTTTAGAAATGAAGATAATAATATTTCCAAAGGGGAAAGGTTATTTCATGGAAAAAATAGTAATATGCTAAGTGCTACATTATTAATAGGATGTACTAAAGGAAGGCCAATTAAATCATATTAATAATGATTATTTTACATCTTTAAGTTGTAAGTGGGTAGCTAAAAGTTTTGTTATATTCTATAACCAAAGGATACAATGGTCTGAAGCATTCCCTTATATTATACAAAAGGGAAATTAGGACTGAGAGATAATCAATTGTAATATATCAAAAAATATTTCTATAATATATTTTTTCTTCTTATTATTGTGCACTGAATACAGTTGGAAGTTCTGAACATTTGGTTTCACTTGTTATATTGGCTCAAGTAGCCAAGGTTATTTGGCAATTTCTGTATATTGTGATTTTTCCATTATATTGATTTGGATATCAAGTATATCTCAAGTTGGCCAAATAATATTTAGACTCTTTATATTCTTTATCTATTTGGTCCTCTAAGGAAGAGAATAAATTCATGTGGATAGGTTATAGTAATTGTTATAAATTATTAAGTGCATGGAGATCCAAATGATTGACATATTCATACCAGATATGAATGTAAAATTGTCTAACTGAGTGATACAAAACCATTGAAGGGGGTTAAAGATTGACTCTATTGCCAAATAGGAGGAAAGCATTGGTCAAATCTTATCTCAATACCTAAGTTATTTTGCAATTTATTTTTTAGTCATAGAGATAGAAGTAGGAAGTAGTCTTGTGTACAATATTATGTTTCAAATGTTTATGCCATTTTAGAATAGAGAATAATTTAATTGAAGAATATACAAATTAAAATTTTCTCAATCATCAAAAAGGTAAACCCACCTTTGTCTAATAGAGCCATAAGTTCAGGGAATTGCAATCATTTTGATTCATTTCATTCATTGGTCAAGTCAGTTGTAGAACCTAATCATAAATATTGGCATACTTTTAGGGTTTTACAATCTACTGATTTGGGAACCAATAGAAGGACCCTCCAACATTCCTCAAAGAATAACCTAAGTTGTATCTTCTAAATTGGTAAACAAAGGATTCTCCAAAATAACTACTAGGGTTACTCAAAGAAAATAACTGAGACACAAATAGAAGAGAAAGTTCACAAAGAGAAAATTTAGTACAGTAGTTGACAACAACAATATAGATACTGATGAAGACCTTAAAAGTTTAGAATGGGGAAAATAGATGAAGGCATTAGGGAAATTTATGTCTATGAATCAAAAGAGGAAATAAAAGAGCAATAACCATTGGAAAGAAGGAAAAGGGCTAGAACTTTGTTTTCTACTTGTACCATCCTAAAAATTTATCATCTATAATTAGATACTCATTGTAGCCCCATTTTAGTAGGTATGGATTCCCACATTGATTTCACACTCTCCTAACACTCATTCGACCTTTATATTCATAGTATGTCCTATTTTGTTTCAATTGCTTCAAAACTCAAGATAAGCCCTATTTATAAGTGTGATCCTTTATTATTTCTCCTCTACAATCATTTATTAGCCTATATGGGCCCTATGTTACCATTTATGGCATTTATATTCTCTCCCAATCCACAAACTGGCTGTAATTTGTTTTCATGCATCCTCTCATTTCTTGGGAACCATGGTTCCAATTTGGACCCTGATTGGTGGGTAGAGAATGTTTCAAATGTTTTGTACCTCACTATAGGGCATTTCAAATGCTCTGAACCCTGAAGTTTATGCTCAAATTGGAACCATGAACCTATTTTGGTATTTTAGCAGAGGATTCAGTCAACTTGGTTGAGTTTTGACCCCAAAGATGTTGTGAGAGGTATATAAACACCCTATCTCTCATCATTTCAAAAATAGACATAATCAAGAAGAAATCAAGCAATTGGAATTCAAGATCTCTTCTATACTTTTGCATCCAAGAATTCTTAAGGTCTCCAAGAATCCAAGTCTTCAAAGCATTCTTCTTCATCATCAAGCATTGTGGAAAAATACAACATCCAAAGCATATCTTTGATGATTTCCTTTTTTGTTTTTGTGGATTTCAATCTATTTCGTTAACACTTATCATTGTGTCCAAAGAGGCACTACATCATCAAGGCATGAGGTAATTCACAATTCAGATCTAGCTTATATTTCATCTCTCCTTTATGAAATGTCATTACATTTTCAATGTTGATACCTAAACAAGGGTTTGACCAAGCTAAACTCCTTAACACAACCTTCTTCCCTACTTTTATGTGTGCGAAAATAGGCTACAAAGTTGTCATAACTTTTCTGAGAAGACCAGGACCAGACATAAAATCCCTAAAAGCTTTGGGAAAAAACCCAGGGTACAGAAGATCCCAAACATCTTGTACCTAGGTACCAGGAATTTTAAACATTATTTTCCTTCCAAAATAGGCTCAAATTCATTTTGGAGGCAAGTTACAGTTCACGGGTTCCATATTTTCAAGTACAGGTGCCTGCTAGATCCCAACTGTCAAAAATTGAGATATGTAGCAGCATAGTTCTTATTTCATTCTCAGGTACACACAAATCCTCTTATACCTCCATATTCATCTTGTTTATAACTTCAGTCAGTTTATAATAAGACATTTTATATGGTATCTTTATCTCTCTTCCTTCATTCCAAGTAGAAAAAGGAACCAAAACCCCAAGAGCATAGATATTATATTGGCATCTTTTCCATAAAGGAATTTTCAATCTTGTTTGTCTTGAGGAGGTTTCATATTCATAATGTTCAATAGGATATTGTTTTGATCCCCCTTGGTCTCCATTTCTTATAGTACATCCTAGTGAACTTGATGCATGCCATTTCCATTCTGATTTGGTACTTAGATTTACTTTGTATGCATTGCATTAATCACTATTACATTACATATTTTCTATATTTTATGCATTTAGATATCTAGGTTCACCAATTGTTCATTTTTTATGAACCTGACTCATAACATTTCCACTTCTGGTTTTGTAGTCTTAGATATGATTTTTGCATTTCATTCATTTCTAAAAAAGACAAAAATTATGCATTATTATCTCTTTCATAATATAAAATATAAAATGGTGATCAAAGAGGATCAATCCAATATAATATTGAACATTAGTAATACAAAACCACCTCAATAAAAAATATGATTGACAACACCTTGATAGAAGAGATGTCAATGCAATATCTGTGCTTGAAGGGTTTTGGTTCTTTTATTTTTATACTTGGAATGAAGGAAGATAGATGAAGCTACTATGAAAAATGTCTAAGTATGAACTTCATAAAGTTATAAATGATATAAAGATAGAAGTAGAAGAGGATTTTTGTGCACCTAGAAATGAAAGATTAATTATGCTACTACAGATCTAATTATGGTAGTTGGGATCCTGCGGGCATCTGAACTTGAAAATTTGAGATCCTGAAGTTGTATATTGTCCCCACAATCAATTTGAGCCTATTTTGAAAGGAGATGACTAAATTGGTGCTATGTACCCATGTATAGAATGAAAAGTGCTTATGTACACTAGGGTTTGGTCTAAAAATCGCAATGATGCTTTGTCTGATCCCAATATTCCCAAATTTTATACAAGAGCTATGTAACCTATTATTTCACACATAAAATGGGGAATAAGATTGGCTAAAGGGTTTTTTCTTATTCAAACCCCTATTTAGGAAACAAACTTGAAAATGTAATGAAATTGCATAAGGAGAGATGAAATAGAAGCTAGATCTAAATCGTGAATTACCTCATGCCTTGATGGAGCAATGCTTCTTTGGATGTAACCACAAATGTTAATTCCATAGCTTGAACTCCACAAAAACCCAAAAGGAAATCATGAAAGATAAACCTTGGATGATAAATTTTGTATTTTGCCACGATGCTTGATGAAGAAGAATAAATACTTTGAAGACTTGAAAAATTGGATGCTTGAAGACCTTTAGAACGCTCTTGAAATTTGATTAATTTCTTGATTCTTGATCATGAATGATTAAAAATAGTAATGGATTCTAAAATGAGGATAGATAAGGTGTTTATATACTCAATCCATCATTTTGGGGGTTAAAACTATGGCAAGATGACTGTAAATTAAGATCCTCTACTAAAACATAGAGATAGGGACCCAATTTGAATTTCAGCACAAAAGTTGAGGTACATATCAAAAATTCATTATTTACCCAAGTACATATCAAAAATCCATTTTTACCCACAAATTAGGGCCCAAATTCAGACTATAGGTTCCAAAAACTCAGGGGGTGCGAGATTTGATCCGACAGCCAGTTTCAAGGTTAGGAGAGAATGTAAAGGAAATAAATGGTAATATTGGGCCTAAGTGATGAAATGAATTATTTTATTGGAGGAAAAATATATTATCTCACTTATAAATAAGGGATAATCTCAATTTTTAAGGAAATCGAATCAATATAGGACTTATAATGTTAATTTAAAGGTCTAATGAGTGTAAGGAGAGCATGAAATCAATGTGATAAACCATACATACTAAAATGGGGTTAAAATGAGCATCTAATTATATATGCTAACTTTTTAGGATGGTACATTTAGCCCCCACTTTAGTGGGAGTATGAGTCCACCTCATGCTCACAGTAAAGTAGAAGAAAGAGAGAGAAAGATGAAGATCATGGGAAAACTGTGAAGAGATACAATAGTGCTAAGTTTAAGGATAGAATCCCCCAAACCAAGGATCTCAACTTGTACATCCATGTGCAAGGACACATAAAAATAAAAATAAAAACCTAAAGCTTACTAGGATTCCAAAACAACTAGTTGAAGAGACCTCGATAAAGAAAATGTCTCAACCAAAAGCATCATGCTCAGAAAGATATTGAAAGCGCACAAGTGGTCACCTTAAAAAAAGGAAGAGCACACATAAAAGATAAGACAAGACTCCATGACAAAATCCACTAGAAAATTGTGTTTTGATATAGAATCATGGAGAATATAATAAGACAATCATGAATGACATGGGCTAGCCAGTTGTGTTGTGGTACGTGATCCATGAGAGAGATAAGAAAGAGAGAGAAGAGGGAAAAATGTTCTAGAAAATTGTGTTATGATCGTTCCACCCATTAAATAGAATGTGAAGATGGAGTTTATGGTCTAGCGCATGCTAGTCAACTCAGAAAATATATGTAAATGAGAGGTTGCATTGTCTAGCAAGTTATCTTATGCTAGTCAACCCATGTAAAGGATAGGTCAAATGTTCCAGTAAATTGTGTTATGCTAGTTAACCAATCCAAAAAATGTATGCAAAGGAGAGGTCAAATGGGCTAGCAAGTTGTATTATGCTAGTTCAACCAATCCTAAGGATAAAAAAGTAAATCATTGTATCCAAGGAAATCCACCAAAAATGTATAAAACAGAGTGATATGGCCCCTAGAAAGTTGTATTATGATAGTGTACTCTACCTGAAATACTTAAAGTAAAAAAATATTTTCAATAAGGAGGTCATATATGCCCCCCCCCCCAAGATGGAAAAATAGGACTATTTCAACATCTTAAGGAAAATAGAAACCTGAATAAAGCACCTTTAACATAAAGGATGTATCCCACAAGCAACACCTAGTGTAATCCAAAGAGGTCACAGCTCCTATGAGGTCAACAAAGGGAAAAATTCAAAGAGATATTGTGAAAGAAGTGTAATGGGGTCCTTTTGAAGGATGATAAAAAGAGATGCAAAACAAGAAGGGGAGAATTTGCATCTTCCCCATTGCTAGGTAAAGGTATTCTTAGTGAAGGATGACACATTTTTATCCCCCAAGGTAAGGGATTTGTTTACCATGGATACCCAATTGTGAACAATGAAGAATTTATGATCAAGGATACATACCTCTTTTATAAGAGAGAATCCCTAATGTAAACAAATAATTCTATGTAATATTGGATATCACATGATAAACAAATGTCACTTATTGAAGAGAAAAGTGGATCCTTAGAAAGGATGAGAGAGATTAAAACACTACCCTTTCCCTCAAAGTGTAGAGATAAGAATAAGATTAAGGAGAACTATTATGTTACTCACAAATTATGATCACACCTAAAATTGCACCACCATGAATGAAAATGAGCCCCCAATGGAGAGGCTAACAATGTCACATAGTGTGGAGCAACATAATAGAAACTTTAATATTATTTAAAGAAATCAGAATTTTAAATTAAATCATTACAACATGTTATGTGAATGATGTCATAATCAATAAGTTTCTAAATTTTTTCAAAATGGATCTTGACATTAATTAGGGGAGTGGTCATGATATTGATGATACATGCAAAATGGGATATTCACAAGGTTTTGAGTATGCTTTTTTCATTTAGGTTGAGTAATCAACTTAGCACAAAGAAGGCTAGGGAAAATGATTTCTTGATCAAAACCTGGTATAAAAGAAATGTTAGATGATAAAGGAGGGGATGTTGATAAAGGGGGAGATTTAAAACCATATGCTTCCATAGGTTTATCATGATTCTCAATTTTTTGTTGCACACATCCTAAACTATGTTAGATATTATGAGTTGAATTGTTAGGAGAATTAGATTGAAAAAATGACACACTAGGCCTTTTAAAGGGTCCGATGTTAAAATTAGGAATTTTTTATTCACCCACAAAAGATAGCATAAATTATAATGACCCATAATAATATTCTAAAAGGGAACTTCTAGGAGGAGAAGTATCTCTAGGAAGATAATATATGGTTTGTTGAAATGTTGTACGAATGGATGAAGAATCAAATTTAGTTCATAGGAAAATTTATGATTTATCATCAGCAAAAATGGTATACATTGTATTGTTATAGATTAACTTCACTTTGAAATGAAGTATTAAAGGAACAACGTGCATAGCATATAACCGTGGTCAGGTCATCCTAAGAGAATATTATAATTAAGAGAACCAAGCTTGACATGAATAATACCCAAGGTTTTTTCAGCAACATTATGAAAGCCACGAATAGGAATAGAATGAATCTTAATTGATGATATATCTACCTTAATTTTATACATCAAATCAATGCTACACACATTAATACCAGATCCATTATAAAATAAAGTTATTCAAAAAATATTACCATTGATAAGGATGGAAACCATAAGAAAATCATGTTGATCTTGAAATTCCCCTTAGGAGACAACTCATCTTGAGAAAGCACAATTTTAGCTTTGTTATTGGTTGCATTAATGCATTCCAATATAGAATATATATTAGCTTGCTCAAGAGATGGGATAGTAATGTTTCTCAAGGCTTGTTGCAATACTTCATGATATGTAGGTGAAATTTTAAGAAGATCCCAAAGGGAGATCTTGGAAAGAATAACATGAATTTGTTTGACTAAATCATACTCATTTCCAAGATTTTGAGGGAGACGGGGTGTAGGAGGAAGCACTATTTGAGAAGTAGGAAGAGGAGGAAAAACTAAACTTTCAAGTTGTCTATTATTTCTTGTTGTATATGTGTGTGAAACCACATGATAGTAAGGTTGTTGAGCACATTTCACCATAATAACTAGTTTATTTTTAGGTTTAGGGGTATCTTGATGGAGGTGAACAACAACTTTAGGATTTCCACTACCCAAAATCTTGAAAACATTGACTTGAACAAGCTCTTGATTGTTCAAGTTTTTATCACTAGAAGGGAGAGCATAAAGAAAATTAGTAATGATATCATCCTCGTCCTTCAAGGTTTCCTCATGAGTAGGACAATCTATAGAATAGGGATTAGGGATTTCCATCAATGCTTCATCTATAAAAGGAATGTCATTTAAAGAAGGTAAGGTTATATAAAGAACTTAGGTATTTATAATGTCCTCCTCATGCTGCAAAATATCATCATAAACGGGGTACATCCTATGAGAGGGATCAATATCACACATGAAAATGGCATCTCTAGAGGGAGAAAAATAAATGTCAACCATAATACCATATTCCTTTATCAAGGTTTCTTCATGAGGGAGAGAATAATTAATGTAATTTTCCAATTGTTCATCCCAATTTGGGGAATCACCAAGGGTAGGAACATGTCTACGAATAAAGCACACTTTAGGGGAGTAATAATCATGACTCACTAAAGATCTATCCATAAAGAGGAAGGGATTGAAAAGAAAGTGAGGTAAAATATCCTTCACTTTCACTAAAATATCTTCATGAGAGAGATATATTTTATCATAAGAATCAACATCATCCTTCAAGTTCTCGTCCTTAGGAGGGATATTATGTAAAGAAATGTTAATAAGCTCTTCTTGTGCTAAACTGTTCTCATGGGTGGGATCAATTTTTAGAGAGGGAATATTATGATTATGGATGAAATGAAGAACTAAATTATCATCCTATGAATGAAAGGAAACATCTTGAAATTCTTGAAAGAAACTTGAAAGTGAACAAGAAAATTATAATAAGAACTCCATTCGTAGAATGCGAACAATAATACATGTAAAATAATTCATGGAATGAAATATTTTTGAATTTTTTAGAAAAATTCATAAATGAAAAGGAAATGAAAGAATTAAATAGATCTAAATTTGATAAGACTAAATACAAAAATGTAATGCATATAAATCAAATCTAGAAACCAAATGAGAATTAGAAATGTTATGAGTCAGGTTCACCAAAATGTACAATAGAAAATGGTGATCAAGGAGGACCGATCCAATATCCTATTGAACATTAAGAATACAAAACCACATCAAGAAAAATATGATTGACAACACCTTGATAGAAGAGATGTCAATGCAGTATATGTGCTTGAATGGTTTTGGTTCCATTTAAAGCTTATATGCAAAATTTCTAAGTATGAACTTGATAAAGCTATAAATGGTATAAAGATAGAGGTAGAAGAGGATTTGTGTGTACCTAGAAAACAAAGAGGAATTATGCTGCTAAAGATCTAATTTTCTAATAGTTGAGATCTTGAAAGTACCTATACTTGCAAATCTAATAGCCTGAAGCCATAAATTGTCCCCAAAGTCAATTTGAGCCTATTATTAAGAGTACAAATCAAATTGGCATATTTTATCCAAGTACAAAGTGAAAATTCATTTTCTACCTTGTGTTTTGGTCTAAAACTCGTAGGGATTCTCCGTCTAGTCCTGATCTTCCCAGATTTTGTCTGACAACTCTGTAACCTATTCCTTCACACATAAAAAAGAGGAAGAAGGTTGTATAAAGGGGTATTCATTGGTCAAACCTCTATTTAGGAATCAACCTTTGAAATGTAATAAAATTGCGTTAAGAGAGATGAAATAGAAGCTAGATCTAAATCGTGAATTACCTCATGCCTTGATGGCACAATGCTTCTTTGGATGTAACCACAAATGAAAATGCAATATATTTAAATCCAAAAAATCCCCAAAGTAAATCATGAAGTATAAGCCTTGGATGATGAATGTTTTAGTTTTTCACAATGCTTGATGAAGAAGAAGAAATACTTTGAAGACTTGAAAACTTGGATGTTGGAAGATCTTAAGAACGTTGTTGAAATATGATTGCTTGCTTGATTTTTGATCATGAATTATTGAAAATAGTAATGGATTCCAAAATGAGGAGAGATAAGTTTTTTATATAATCATTTCATTATTTTAGGCATTATTGATGAACTATAACTGAGTAAATGTTTGAAGATAATACGTTGATAATCACCAAGCTGCAGAAAGTAAATGCAAGACATTAAATTAGTTAATGTTGTTGGAATAGTGGAATGGTGTGTACTAAGAGGGGAGGGGTGAATCAGTACCCTTAAAATTTTTTATCAATTAACCATTAGTACTTTGTTCTTGTATTACCGATAATTGATGCTTTTCTATCTTATGCATGTAATTATCAAAACATAAACTTAATTGCATGTGAACATTCATAGAAACATTTATGAAATGTAAGTACACATGACACAAGAATTGGTGACGCAAAAAACCCCTGTTAGAAGGTAAAAACTATGGTGGGGATGAAACCTACAAAGCTTCACTATCTGTAGAATGGAAGGTGCTGGTTAAGGCTACAAGTGTGATCACTTCTGATGATCTTACCCTGTTAGGAGTAACATTTGAGACTTGCTAAGGTCTACTCTGTTAAGATATTTAGCAACACTGTTAAGTGTGCACTCAATTAAGAGATTTACATAAGGATTGTTAATTCCACCTTCTTAAAGGATTTCTTCTATTTTCTATAATTGTTAGAGAGTAGTCAAAAATACTTGTTGACTTGATGATATGCAATCCTAAATTTCTGAATACTGATCCTTTAAGTGCATAATGTATATGTATCACCTATAGTGATTGATTAATACCTTTGTTATGCTCAGTATCCTTGAATCTTTCTCTCCATAACTAATTTCATCTTTTGTTGTCCTTCTACATAAAGCTCTCTGTCTGATCCATAGATGTCTATTGTGGCTACAATCATCAATGTCTAATTGATTTCTACATCTATTTATACAATGTATTTGACCTATTTAGGTTTCACGCTTTACAATAAAAACTCTATGATAAAAGGTTTACATCTTGACCTTGATCTCCTAGTTTGCATGTTTACAATCAGGTAGACTAATTAAAAAAATTACATATGCTTTAATTTTCCCTCAATAAATGGTTTTAAAGATAAGCATAAAGCTAATTATAAAACTCAAGTGGTTTATCTAACGTCTAACTCAGATCCACATTTCTCAGAATTAAAAATCTCTCGATAGACTAGTGCTTGGGTTTCTCTGTAGTCTTTGTGTTCTTGGGTTCCTTTTTGAACTGTCTATTGGTTTTCTAAGTAAATTGTGTTGTTAGTTTATATTGTAAACTGTCTGTCGGTGTTCACTTGCACTTAGCATTTTTAGTGACCTCTGTGAACTATTGTGTCAGGTTGAACTATAAACCTATATTTTGGTGATCATGCTACCGACGGTTCAAAAACTATTTTCTTTGTATACTAATGACAAAATATTATCCTTTAGTGTTATCAATCTCCCCCTTTGGCATTAGTATAAAAAAATGATATGTACAAAAACTAAAATTTTCGGTATATACACCAAAATGTTTACCTTGTCAATATGACTCCCCCTATGTGCATGCCTTAGTATAGTATATGTACATGTTAGATTTTCCTTTATACATATATTTCCTCTTCTATCATTTCCCCCTTTCACCTTATCATTTCCCTTTGTATCATATCGTTTCCCCCTTTTTTAAAAAATAATGACAAAGGTGTAATACTTACAACTTGTCAAAAATGTGGGAATGGAATTTTTGAATGTCCTCCATTTGCTTCCCCCATTGCTCTTTGAGGTGATCAAGGGTCATGAATTCAAAGGTGAGTCTGTCATGCATGTCATATATTCTCTCTATAACAGACATCTCTGGGGTGGCTATCAATGTTCTTTTTGAAGTCATATGTTGTGATAGCAATGTGAGATTCGGGAGTAACATAGCCTGCAGCTCGGTTACCTCATCTTGGATTCTACTTTGTTCTTTTTCAAGTTCAAGTCTCAACCTTTTTTCTCTTATAATCTTTTCATAATGCAATTTTAATGCATTCTCCTCGGTTGTGAGACCTTGTGCACTAGCCTTAAGATCTTCATTAATTTTGGCTATCTTTTCACTATGCTCAGTAGTGAAAGTCTCTAATGTGCACAACTTTTGAATTAAGTTTACTACTTTTGATACTATCGGTTCTATAGTAGTAACTAATTCATAAATTTTTACCTTTTGTTTTGCCACTTCTTGGCTGATTTTCTCTGTAAGCTTATATTGACACTTCTTCTCAACACGTTCTTCAATTACCTGGTCTGCATCTACATTTTGTGATGTGATAGAATCAGTAAGAACTGCTAATTGATCAAGTATAGGTGCACTTTGATCAATATCTATGTCTGGTACAATCTAGAATAGTATTTCCTTTGTTTTCTCCAAGAGTTTTAAGTTCTTGTGCTCCTTTTTGAGCTTGTCCTATATTGCCTTTCTTTTACAAAGTTCTCCATACTTTGTAAGTGACTCTAGATCCAATGTTCTAGGATCACAGTCAGGTATGTCAATTATTTCATCGAATGTGACTAGATTCTTATTCTTCTTTTTTCTTCTTGGATGTGGTGGTAGAAGTAGGATTATGTAGAACCATAGCAAGTGCATGCTCTTTCTCTTGCTTCGATGATTGTGTCAGAGGTGTGATAATTTTTGTGTGTTGCTCGGTATTGACCTGTTGGTTGGTAGTGGAAGTCTCCATATCAACCTTGTATGATTTTTTATCCTTTTCACCTTCGTGTACTTATTAGTAGCATCACTTATTTTTTCTTCTCCACTTGGATCTTTCTTCTCTCCACTTGTATCTATCTATTTCCCTTGATCATCACCAGTGTCCATCAGTGTGTGTGCATCAGGTTCAAGTGTCTTTTGCTTTTCCTCTGTAATGGTATTGATAGCTTGTATCAATAGTGGCATGTCACCTGGTATATTTACATGTGCTACATCCATGGTATCCATTTCCTATGAATTTTACTACTTGGTGACATCAGTTACATCTTCATCTTTATTGGGCTCATCATCAGAGTCAATAAGTGTTATATCTTTGATGATGACCTCTGTTGAATCTACTAATGATTGTAAAATCTAAGGTACATCATCCATGGCCTTGCTTGCCTATTTTTTCAACTCAACTAAATTGATGCCCTCGGTGTCATTTATGAAGATGTGATATGGGCTCAGTGTAGCCTCTTTTTCTTCATTGTGAGGGGTCTCAGTAAGAGCTAATACCTATTCGGGGCTTGAATCCTCCTTGGGTGGATTGAATATTGCATTCCAAGTTTCATCACTTTCTTTGTCAAGCTCTATTAATCTTCCCTCTAGTACCTTGTAAGCTCTCAATTTAGCTTAAAATTTATTTGAATGCTTCTTCATCATTTCATCAATTTCTTCAACTTTGGACTCGGGTGGCATAATTGTCACTAGGGATATTTCCCTCATCTGTTTCTTTGTATGCAGTGCATAAGTTCACCTTGGAGATATTCTATCATTTAGCTCTTGTGGCATCATCTTGTTGAGTTGTACAGGTACATATTTAAATGCAATCATTTCCTGAATGATGGCTTCTTCAATCTCCTTCTGATCCTTGGGAAATAAGGTTAGCCATTGCCTTATCTTAACATCAGATATGCTATCTGTCTTGACGATTGATGCAACAATCTCATGAATTGTCTTATGAACTTTGTGCTTTTCAGGTTGGAACACTTATTCACTCTCATCCTATGCAGTGTCATTCTTGTCCTCTTTACCTTGGATATATCTTCTTCTTTTCCTCAGAGCCTATTTCCCAGTTTGATGTTTTCTCTTGTAAGTCCTCACTGTTCCTTTCTTGATCGGTGGTGAATCTACATCTTTTTAAGTCTGACTCCTAGTTCTTGATGCAAGAGTATTTCTTGGTTTCTTTGTAGGTGGTGCATCAGACTCAGTTGACTTGGTGTCACTCACCTATTCACCTTCACCAACGGGTGACTGTCCCTCAGTGTCTTCTTATTGTTCTGACTCCTCATCATTTACCAACAACTTTTGAAGTATCTTCACCATTTTAGTCTTCTTTTTGTCAATCTTGATCTCATAATCAAGAGGTGGAAACCATGTTGTCCTTGGTACAACTATTTTTATCAACGTTGTGTCGGTATCTACTATGAAACATATATCATCCTTATGTTGTTCCACCAATTGTTCAGGTACCCTCATCCTCTTTTGCATTTTGTCCTTAAAAGTAGTGAAGTATGCATCCATGACTGATGTAAAATTGTCCCCTAGTGACTTGATAAATTCACTAATTTGTATTGTTATTGGTTGGGTAGTGTCCCAATTGACATTACCAACAGATGGGAAGAAGTTTTGGAAATAGAAAAATGTACACATGAGAAGTGATCCAAACTTATATGAATTAGACCTTGCTAACCTAATTGTCCTCATGTTCTCCTCTAATTTATTCAGTTTAAGCTCAGATAGGTCCATTTGTAATCCCTTATTCACAATCTTATGGGTTGTTTCATCTGCTTCACATGCTATGATGTTTAACCAACTGGCTTGGAATACCTTTTATCCCAATACACATGCACCAAATTTTAGATTAGGGTTGGTGATTATGCTAAGTTTCAAACCTCTTACATCCCATACTGCACCTGTCATCTTCTCAATCTCGGGGTGAGAAGGATTTTTAAGGGATTTGGTCTTGTCAGTTACTGGATAATCAGTTACCGTGTATTACATCCTTGGTGATTAGTTTTGGCTCATCCACCATATTTTCCTATCATGTACTCTACTAATAACTATCTGAATCCACTCGGTTTTGAATTCCTTTGGGAACATTAGGGTATTTGTCAACCCTTTTACCTCAATGTGTTTATGTTCATCCTTAATGTTTCCATCTGTGCAAAGATTTTTGTAAGCTTCTTCAACCTTGAGATCTCCAATCTCTGCAACCTTATAGTGGATATAGGCTCAGACATCCTCGACTAGAAAAACCCTAGGTGGTATGCATGAGAATGCTCCAGCGTTGTCAGGTTGTGAAGCAACCCGGGGAATAATTTATATTTAGGTTCTTTACATGTAGAGTTCTTGATCATATTAACCTTTTTGTCCTTCACATTCTTGATTTTGGAAAGTCATGAAGTGGTTGCCATGTTTCATGAATTTAGGTATTTTTTCGTAAGAAAACTATGAGCTCGGTGAGTTTTAGATACTCACTTTATCTATTGTAGGTGTTTTGAATCTATCAGAGTAGCCGTGAATGTGTTTGTGCGTTGTTTGCAATCTGGTCGCTCTTTTTTTCTCTGTTCTTTGCTTTTCTCTTTGCTCTTAATCACTTTGTGAAAGAATGAGATTTACATCGCCCTTTTATAGACAATGCCCTAAGTAGTGCAATAAATGCTTTACCTACTTCTTGGTGGTCAAAGATGGAGTTTCTCAGTCATCACACAATCTTCTCGGCTCTGTGAGTATACCATACTCGGGGTAAGTGTCAACTTGGTTGCACTTTTCACACATTCATTGATGATGCTTGGTATGAAGTGAAGACTTCATTTTCTTTTAACATAATTACCGATGATGCTCAGTTTACATTAACAACTTGGATTTTGTATGTATATACCGACGATTCTCGGTATGTATTGACCGATGAGATTGGATTCAAAAAATCATAACAAGTAATACCATAGTGCATCTCCATTCATGATAATTTGGCATATTATCAATGTTTATTGGAACTGGTGTAAAATACAGTTTGTATCGTGCAGTTCCATACTTGTTCTTCTTAGGTGGGGGTGGTGATGTCACCAGATCCATGGGATGAGGTGTCACCAATTGTGGTGCTTGGTCCAGCATCGTCTTTGATTGTATCTTTCCTCCACATTTGATTTCTCATTCTCCTGATATCTTCAATAGTGTTCCCATTAGCAAAAGTTCTTGTCTCAGTCACTCGGTCTCTACAGTCCTTGCTTAGATGACCGACCTTATGACAGTGTAAACATGTCATTCCAGAGTTAGTCCAACTTTTATACTTTCTTGTCCATTTCCTCATGCATTTTGTACCTATGTGTCCATATCTACCACATGTTGTGCAATTTTCCCATGTGTTGTAATCCCAAACATATGAGTTACCGACTCTTCTTGGTTGATAAGCATTTTCTTGTTCTTTTGGCTTCCATGCTTGCTTTTTCTTCTTCCTACATTCAAGAGATGTGTGACCATGCATTTTGCAAGTAGGACAATATTTTTTGATGTAATATTCCTTCTTTGGTTGTTTCACCTTAGATTTACATTCATATGTTTTATGTCCATGCTTGTTACAGTTATAACATTTACCAATGAATGTAGATGTGGATTTAGGAATACCTTTAGCTTTGCTCCTGCAAACATTTGATGTATGGCCTGGTTTTCCACAGTGATTGCATGACTGCTTCCTTGGTCTTGGATTTTTGTAGACATCCTTTTGATCAGTTTGATTTTATGATTCTTCGCGTTCATTATACCCTAGACCGGTATTGTTGATGACTCTTCTTTGTCCATTCATAAAATCATCCATTCATTTGGTACTCTCTTCAGCTTTCTTGATCATATTGTTGTGTTGTTGCTGAATCCTTACTTCATGCTTCAGTATTTCATTTTCTTATCTTAGCTCACTACTGGCTTCCAATTTCCCATTGAGTTATATGTTCACTTGGTTTGCCTCATGAATCATAAGAAATATTTGATTGGTAATTGCATGGTGATGTTCAGTAAATCTTTATATTTATGTCTCTCTCTCTCTTGTAGTTTCTCAATTATCTTCCTCCTATCATCAATAGCTAATGTTATTTCTTGTTCAACTTGTATAGCATTATTCATAACATCAATCATCCTTACCATCTATGTCTCTTGACCGATTTGCAGTATCTTTACTTGTTCTGTCATATGTTGATTGATTTTATTCATACTTGTAATACTTCCTTCAAATGTGTCTAATATCTTGCTAGATGTAGATCTTGATGAATCAAAAAAATTAGGTATCTCTTCTTCATGATATTTAGTTTCATTACAATGAAATTCTATAACTTTTCTTTCATCTAGTAGCTCTCTCATCTTGATTCTTGCTTCTTAATATTTCTCATAGAAGATTTGTATCTGGAACTTCTGATTCTCAATATTCTTGTCAAGCTTATACCTTTCCATTGTATGATCTTTTCTCTCAAGTGATTTAAACTTTTCCAAATAAGATATCTAGCTCTGATACCAATTGTTTGAATAATAGAATGGTGTGTACTGAGAGGGAAGGGGTGAATTAGTACCCTTAAAACTTTTCATCAATTAACCATTAGTACTCTATTCTTGTATTACCAACCACTGATGATTTTCTATCTTATGCATGTAATTATCAAAACATAAACTTAATTGCATGTGAACATTCATAGAAAAATTAATGAAATGTAAGTACACATGACACAAGAATCGGTAACACAGAAAACCCCTATTAGAAGTTAAAAAATGTGGCAGGGATGTAACCCACAAAGCTTCACCATCTACAGAATGGAAGGTGTCGGTTAAGGCTACAAGTGTGATCACTTCTGATGATCTTACCCTGTTAGGAGTAACATTTGAGACTTGTTAAGGTCTACTCTGTTAATATGTTTAGCAACACTTTTAAGTGTGCACTCAGTTAAGAGATTTACATAAGGATTGTTAAATCCACCTTCCTAAAGGATTTCTTCTATTTACTACAATTTTTAGAGAGTAGTCAAAAATACTTGTTGACCTAATGATATGCAATCTTGAATTTTTGAATATAGATCCTTTAAGTACACAATGTATATGTATCACCTATAGTGATTGATTAATACCTTTGTTCTGCTCGGTAGCCTTGAATCTTGTTCTCCATAACTGATTTCATCTTTTGTTGTCCTTCTGCATAAAACTCTATGTCTGATCCATAGATGTCTGTTGCGGCTACAATCATTAATGTCTGATTGATTTCTACATCTATTTATACAATTTATTTGACCTATTTAGGTTTTACCCTTTATAATAAAAACTCTATGATCAAAGGTTTACAACTTGACCTTGATCTCCTAGTTTTCATGTTTACAATCAATTAGAATGATTAAAATAATTACATATGCTTTACTTGTCCCTCACAAAATGGTTTTAAAGATAAGCATAAAGCTAATTATAAAACTCAAGTGTTTTATCTAACATGTAACTCAGATCCGCATTTCTTGGAATTAAAATTCTCTCTCGGTAGACTGATGCTCTGGTTGCTCTGTAGTCTTTGTGCTCTCGGGTTCCTTTGTGATCTGTCTGTCAGTTTGCTCCGTAAATTGTATTTTTGGTTTACACTGTAAAATTTCTATAAGTGTTCACTTGCACTAAGCATTTTTGGTGACCTCTGTGAACTGTTGTGTTAGGTTGCACTATAAACTTGTCTTTCAGTGATCATGCTACTGATAGTTCAAAAAATGTTTCCTTTGTGTACTAATGACAAATTATTATCCTTTAGGATTATTAAATGTATTATATTTTCATTGATGTCAACTTGATATAATCTGATTGGTCATAAACATATTTTCATAGACTTCAAGGAACCAAAGTGATAAATCTTATGTTATCAATAAACATAAAAAGCTAATGTACACTGAGTGATAGTAAAGACTGATGGATAGTGCACACCAATGGATAGAGAACCCCAGCAGTCACAGTGTATACTAAGCACTACAACTCTGAGCATAACTACAGTGAAGCCCAAGCAGTTCACAGTGTTACCCGACGGACAGACAACACTGACTGATAGTGTTGATGCCCGAACACAGTTGACGTCAATGACCAAGCAAACTAAGGGTTGATCACCAATTAGAACTGGAGTTAGGAAATGACAAAACACTGAGCTGCTAGGAGCTAAAGATAGAGTTAACTGATTGATTAATTTTTTTTTATTGACCAGTAGAACTGAAGATTTAAAGCTAGTTTTATTCCCAATTGTCAAGGAGAAATATGTGGGATAAAACTAAAGCAAGACTTTAAATATTAAAGCAAATGCATGGCGATATTTGCAAATCAAGAAAGAATCTATGCCAAGAAGAAGAAAGACAAGGAGATGAAATGGTGATATAATGTCTATATAAAGAGACAAGTAATTCATTATGAAAGGAGGAATGCTGAATATAATTCTGGTGAAGATCAAAGTCTTCATGTAGATCTGATCATACAGGCTGAAGAACAGAGCCAAGAATTCAGCAGACACTGAGAAATAGAGAAGAAACAACATTTACCTAGCACAAAGAAGGGGAGAAAAGGAATTGAAGATCATATTGATCAGAGAGGTATTATGAACTTACAATAGATATGAAAATGTACAAAGTAAAGTTATATTGATGAACAGATCATTTACTGTTTCAGTTTAACCATTGATTCATAAAATATCTTAACTGAGTAGGATTTAACAGTCCTTAATTTATTGAGATACTCAAGAGTATCAAAATGTTTTTACTTGTTGAAATCATAGTGAATGCACAAGGTCAAAAGGCTAAAAAATGGTTTTAAATCCTCTAACAAGGTCACACTTAACAGTGTGTTTGTAACCTTTAACAGGGTTGGCTCTTCACCGAGCTCACTTCAGAAGAGTGAAAATTTTGGGTTACTGGTCCCAAGTGGTTTTTCCCTTAATAGGGTTTCCATGTCAAAAATCCATGTGTAAAATGTGTATATGGTTCATTACTTTGATGTTTTTCTTTACACATTACTAAAATAGGATTAGTCGGTAAACACCAAGTTTAATTGCTGCTATTTGGTAAAGCTTAGAAAAAGATAATCAGTATATTCACTAAGTAGTATAAATTTGATAAAACTACATAAGGCATACATCTTGTAGGACTAAATGATAACTAAGGATATTATATTAAAGAAATAAATTTTTGGTTGATTTTTTGGATTAATTTTTGAGGCCACTGATTCACCACCGCCCCACNCCCCCCCCCCCCCCCCCCCCCCCCCCCCCCCCTCTCAGTTATTCTAGCAATTGGTATCAGAGCATTGGTGCTAGGAAGAGAGTTTCAAGACTCAAGCAAAATATCACAAGATGAGTAAAAGGGATGTGCTTAAGTTGAAAAAAGACAACTTTGCATTATGGCAAAGTACGATAAGACTCCACCTATCAGGTATTGGAAATGATTTTACACAGTACTTGGATACTGAATTTGTTTTACCTACTTGACCTTGGATAGTTGATCAATTGAGAGAGAAACATGAACACAATTCTATTATGATATAAATTGCTTCTTCACTCTCTGATACTGAATTTGAGGATGTCAAATCATGCACCACTATAAAGAAAATGTGGGACAAACTCAAGCTAGTACATGGAGGAGATAAAAATGTGCTGAGAGATAAAGTTGAAAGCCTAAGAGGAAAGTTTGATGACCTTAGAATGAAAGAAGGAGAAAACATCACTAAGTACAACAACAGAATCAAAGAGGTTGTTAATGATATCTGAGGAGTAGAAGGTGTACTTGAACAAGAAACAGTGGTAAGTAAAATTCTAAGAACCTTGCTACATGTTTATGCTATTAGAGTATCTGCAATTCAAGAAATGAGAGTAGTAGAAAATAACAATGTTACTCTTGATAGTTTTATTGGTAGGATTATTTCATTTGAGATGAATAACTATGACAACAATGTCTTACCAACTATTGAATCTGTATTCAAGTCTTCTCTGAAAATAAGTAAATCAAGTTATAAAAACACTTTGAGAAATGATAGTGATGAAATTGAAGCACTAATGGCTAGAATATTGCAAAGAGGCAAAGGTAGATACAAAGGTAAATTACCCTTGGTATGTTTTAATTGCAAAGAAATTGGTCACTTTGCTACAAGATGCCCTAACAAGAGGAAAGATGAAAGAAATAATGAAAGATCTTATGAAAAGAAGTTTGATAGAAGTGATGATAGAGATTACCAAAGCAACTGACAATCTGACAAAAGAGATAACTGAGACTACAAGGACAAAGGCAAGAAGGCTTGTTACCTGGTTGAGAACAAAGCTGAAAATACTGACACTGAGTTTGATGAAGATGTGGAGGTAGTATTTGTTGCTATGAAAGATGATTCAGACAAAGAAGAAAGGTATGTTGAAACTGCACTCATATCTAAGGTTAGTAAAAATGATTTTTGGATTATTGATAGTGGTTTTACTCACCACATGACTGGAGATAAGGAAAAGTTTGAAACTTTTGATTATTATAATGGTGGATCAGTTAGGATGGGTAATGACTCACCTTGTCCAGTTGAAGGAAAGGGAACAATCATGTTAAATAATCTGATCAGATGTGAAAATGCATATTGGGTGAAAGGACTTAACTATAATCTATTGAGTGTTTCATAGCTGAATAACACAGGACACCGAGTTGCATTTGAGAACAAAAAGGCAAAGATCTATAATGAAATAGGAAGGTTGATCAATACTAGTGAACAAACAAAAGGTAACCTATTCTATCTTGATAATATTGAGACCACTTGTTTATTAGCTAGAAATGAAGACATTTCATTGTGGCATAAAAGGTTATTTCATGTAAATTTTGAAAACATCGTTAGGATAAGCAAGAAAAGAAAAGTAAGAGGCTTACCAAACATGTCAAAACCCAACCATGTCATGTGCAAGAATTGTCAAAAAGGAAAAATGACAAAGTCTAGTTTCAAGAGAGAAATCTACACATCTAATGCTATTTTAGAGTTAGTCCATACTGACCTATGTGGACCCATGAGAACAAAGAGCTATTATGGTGATAGATAATTCATTCTATTTGTTGATGATTATTCTAGGACGGTGACTGTTATATTCGTATAAGAAAATTTTGAATCGTTTAAGATGTTCAAATGGTATAAAGCTATAGTGGAAAAACAAAGTGGAAAACAACTAAAATGTCTAAGATCATATAGAGGAGGAGAATTTATTTCTGATGAATTCACAAACTTTTGTAATGAGCATGGAATTCAAAGATAGGTTTCTGCACTGAGAACACCACAACAAAATGGGATTGCTAAAAGAAAGAATAGATCAATCATTGATTGTGCCAGAACACTGATGATTGAGAAAGGAATCACACAAACATTCTGGAGATAAGTTGTAAGTACTATTGTCTATACATTGAACCAAGTTCAATTTAAGAAAGACACCCTATGAGCTATGGTATGGATGCACACCAAATGTAAGTTACTTTAGAATTTTTGGAAGTCAATGTTATATATTGAAAGATAATAGAAATGGGAAACTTGAATCCAAAAGTGATGAAGGAATATTTCTAGGATATTCTACCAAAAGCAAAGCTTATAAATGTCTTAACAAATCCTCTAACAAAATCATTGAAAGTGAAAATGTTAAAGTAGATGAATTTGTTGAGAAAATGATGAGGAAAGTAGAAAGGAACTGAAAGATTACAACAAATTTGTGTATACTGAAGAACCTGACACTCTTCCCGAGCAACAGTGTATCGCTACCAAGCGACAAAACAATGCAACCAAGCATCAGGCTGCAAACACTGAAAATCAAGAAATTGCTCGCAATGATGAACCTATACTTGCTAAGTATGTCAGAAGACACCATTCATAGGACTAGATCATAGGAGACAAAAGAGATGGAATGAGAAAAACAAGTAAGTCACTTAACACTAGATGTTTGATTTGTGATTCTGAGCCTAAATATGTTAATACTGCACGTGAGAATCAGGAATGGGTTAGTGCAATGAATGAAGAGATCGAGAAAATAGAGAAGAATAAAACATGGACATTAGTACCTAGACCGAGTGACAAAAATGTCATTGGTACCAAATAGATATTCAAAAACAAACTGAATGAGAATGGAGAAGTCACAAGGAACAAAGCAAGACTAGTATGCAAAGGGTATGAACAAGAAGAAGGTATTGACTATGGAGAAACCTTTGCACCCATTGCTAGACTAGGAGTAATAATTATACTTTCTTATGCTGCTTTCAAAGGATTCAAAGTATACCAAATGGATGTTAAATCTATATTCCTAAATGGAATACTAGAAGAGGAGGTATACATTGAACAACCTGAAGGGTTTTTTGATCCTAACAAGAGGAACATGGTATGTAGACTACACAAAGCCTTGTATGGATTGAAACAAGCACCGAGAGAATGGTATGAAATACTTCACTCTTGTCTCATTAGTATTGGATTTATCAGAACAAGTGATAATAGTAATCTATATTTAAAAGGAGATATCGATGATAAAGTTTTGATTGCTGAGATATTTGTTGATGATATCATATTTGGAGGTAATGATATGTTATGCAAATCATTTTCTAATGAAATTAGGAAAGAATTTGAGATGTCAATGTTTGGAGAGATCAAACTTTTTCTTGGTCTATAGATTCTACAATAGGATAAAGGCATCTACATCACACAATCCAAATACATCAAATAAGTGTTGAAGTTATTCAAGATGGATGATTCCAAACTATTTGGAACACCTATGGAAATAGTTGAAAATTGACAAAGGAATATAAGTCAACTGAGGTAAATCATACCTTATACAGAGCTCTGATTGGAAAACTAATGTATGTTGTACATACTAGATCAGCTTTAACACATGTAGCTGGTATAGTTGTAAGATTATCTGCTAATCCCAAGGAATCACACATGACTACTATCAAAAGAATTCTGAGATATTTGAAGAATACCAAAGACTATGGCTTTTGGTATAATAAAGAAGGAAAATTTGAGCTACAAGTTTATACCGACGCTGATTGGGCTGGAAACATAGTTGACAGAAAGAGCACAACAAGAGGAGCATTCTTCATGGGTGACAAAATTGTCACATGGATAAGTAAAAAGCAAGGATGCATATCTCAATCAACTACAGAAGCAGAATATGTAGTTGTTGTTGCAAATAGTTCTAACAATGCATGGATCAAGCAATTATTGAAAGGTATGAATATGGAAATTCTTGAACCAGTAATTATCTATTGTGATAATACTAGTGCTATAAACATCTCAAAGAACCCTATAATGCATGCTAAGAAAAATCACATAGCTATTAAGTATCATTATTTAAGGGAACAAGTACAAGAGAAAGAGGTGATATTGGAATCTGTACAATCCAAAGAACAATTAGCAGACATATTCAGAAAGCCATTGCCAAAAGATACATTTGAGTACCTAAGGAATAGACTAGGGGTCCGACCCTTATCTACTTGTCACTAAGCTGACTTGGAGGCTGCATCCGCCTACACATTATCAGAAGATCAATCATGTTTATGCAAGCAAAGAAATAGACTGCAATGATATATCAGTACATAGAAAGGTACTTATCTAAACTGAACACTAGAGGTATTGTTGGCTACTAGAGAGTTGTATTATTGATGGACAAAATAATTCAATGATATATTAAGGAGAGAGATATTATATGTTTGGCATTGTTGTCAAAGGGAGAGAGATTATATCCATATGAAATATCTATCATGATCATCCAAAGGCAGAGAAAAGAAATATCCATTAGGGAGAGGAATAGTCAAAGGGAGAGAAATATTCAATGAAGTAAGCCATCCATCTAAGGGAGAGAATTGAAAAAACAATTTGACACTGCACATCTATCCAAAAAAGGGAATGAATAAAAGCACTCTGCAAGAATCAAATCTAAGCTAGAAGAGTTTACCAAGAGTCAGATATTTACATTGGTTCTAGAACAATAAGTTTGACATGTTTTACATTACATATTTCATATTGAGTTGATAATATGTTGCCATCAATTCCAAAGGGAGAGATTGATGAACTATAACTGATTAAATGTTTAAAGATGATAAGTTGATGATCACCGAGCTGTAGAAAGTAAATGAAAGACATTAAATCAGTTAATGTATTGTATTTTCATTGATGTCAACTTGATACAATCTGATTTTTCATATACATATTGTCATAGACTTCAAGGAACCAAAGAGATAAAGCTTATGTTATTGGTAAACATAAAAAGCCAGTGTACACTGAGTGACAGTAAACACTGACGTACAGTGCACACTGATGGACAAAGAACCCCAAGAAGTCACAATGTACACTAAGCACCGCAACCTCGAGCATAACTATAGTGAACCGTGAGAAGTTCATAGTGTTACCCAATGGACAGACAACATCGATAGACAGTGTTGATGCCTGAGGACAATTGGATTCAATGATCGAGAAAACTAACAGTTAATCATTGATCAGAACTGGAGTTAGGAAATGACAAAACACTTAGCTAGAAGGAGCTAAAGATAGAGTTAACTAATTGATTAATTTATTTTTATCAACCAGTTGAACTGAATATTTAAAGGTAGTTTTATTCCCATTTTTCAAGGAGAAATCTATGGATAAAACTAAAGCAAGACTTTAAATATTAAAGCAAATGCATGGCGAGATTTGTGGATCAAGAAAGAATATACGCAAAGAATAAGAAAGACAAGGAAATGAAATGGTGAAATCATGTCTATATAAAGAGAAAAGTAATTCATTATGAAAGGAGGAATTTTGATTATAATTCTAGTGAATATCAAAGTCTTCATGCATATCTGATCATATAGGCTGAAGAACGGAGCCAATAATTCTGCAGACACCGAGCAACAGAGAAGCAACAACATTCACCGAGCATAAATAAGGGGAGCAAAGGAATTGAAGAGAATATTTATCAAAGAGGTATTATGAACTTACAATAGATCTTAAAATATTCAAAGTAAACTTGTATTAATGAACAGATCATTTACTATTTCTGTTTAACCATATATTCAGAAAATCTCTTAACCGAGTGGGATTTAATAGTCCTTAATGTATTGAGATACTCAAGAGTATCAAAAGATTTTTACTTGTTGACATCATAGTGAATGCACAAGGTCAAAAGACTAACCAATGGTTTTAAATCCTCTAACAAGGTCGCACTTAACAGTGTGTTTGAAACCTTTAACAAAGTTGGCTCTTCACCGAGCTCACTTCAGAACAATGAAAATTTTGGGTTACCGGTCCCAAGTGGTTTTTCCCTTAACATGGTTTCCATATTAAAAATCCATCTATCAAATGTGTATATGGTTCATTGCTTTGATATTTTTCTTTACTCATTACTAAAACATGATTGGTCGGTAAACACTAAGTTTAATTGCTACTATTTGGTAAAGCTTAGAAAAAGATAATCAATATATTCACCGAGCAGTATAAATTTGATAGAATTACATAAGGCATACATCTTCTAGAACTGAATGATAACTGAGGATATTATATTAAAGATATAAATGTTTGGTTGAGTTTTTTGATTAATTTTTGAGGCCACTGATTCACCCCCCCCCCCCTCTTAGNTCCCCCCCCCCCCCCTCTTAGTTATTCTAATAGTTAAAACTTAGGCAAGCCCATTGTAAATCAAAATCCTCCACTAAAACACTGAGATGGGGACCCAATTTTAATTTGGGCACAAAATTTTGGGTACATATAAAAAATTTGTTCTATACCCAAGTAGAGATCAAAAATTCTTTTTTTACCACCAATCAGGGCCCAAATTCAAATTGTGGGTCCCAAAAAGTTAGGAGTGTGGGACTTGATGCGACAGTCAGTTTCCAGGTCTAGAGAGAATGATAAGGTCATAAATGTTAATATGGGCCTAGGTGATGAAATGAATTATTTGATTGGAGAAAAAATATAGGAGCTCGCTTAGAAACAAGGGTCAACCTCAATATTTAAATAAATTGAATCAATATATGACTTATAATATTAATTTGAAGGGCCAATGAGTGTTAGGAGAACGTGAAATCAATGTGGGATCCCATACATTATAAAATGGGGCTAAAATGAGCATCTAATTATAGATGATAATTTTTTTGGATGGTACACATACATTGTTATCTCTCTTATTTTCATTTAAAAAGTACAAAAAAATCCCTTTCATCTCATGCATTGTTGTATCTTAATTTGATTTGTATGCATTAATTTCTTTCTTTTCATGTTGCCATAATTGTTTAGGGCATTGTCATGAAACCATTGTGTCAATTTTGAGATAAAGAACATCCTCCTATCAATTTTCCTTTGCATTATGTTAGAACTAAAAATAATCAATTAAATACATGTGATGTTACTTTTGCTTCTCTTATATCACCATCTCCAACCTATTCTCATAAGGACATATTAGTGCAAGAAGATGTTTTTAAACTTTCTCTCAATAATCTCTATTTGGGGAGAAGCATTGACGATTGATGTTAACTCTTCTCCTAATATAAGCCTCCCCTATGAGAATACCTTGGTCAAAGATGATGATTCCCCTCATGATACCTCATCTTATATTCATTTCAATTACTCGCTCTTTAAGGATGAATCTTTAGAGAGTTGTGATTATCCCCCTTTTAAACTTTGTTTTATTCATAGAAATGTTCCTACTCTTCATAATTTCCCTATTTAGGATGATCCATTGGACAATGATGTTGATTATTTTCTCCCCCGTGAAAGAACTTCTATTAAAGAAAATGATATTGTGGTAGAGGAGACTAGTATAACCAATATTTCTTCTAATCTTCCTTCTACTAATAAAGCATTAATTAGTTGTATTTGTCCCTCTTCTAAATTTATCTCCATCATGAGGATACCTTGAAGAAAAAGGATAAAACCCTTGATGCTCTCTCTATCATAAATGAAACCTTTGAGAACAAAGACCCTACCCAAGTTAATGTTGTTCAAGTTTTGGGTAGTGAAAAACTTAAGGTTGTCCATCTTAGTCAAGATACCCCTCTACATCAAAATAAACCAATCGTTGTGTTAAAAGGTGCTCAACAACCTAATTATCATGTGGTTTATCACACATATAACATAAGAAATAATTGAAAACCTACAAGTTCTGTTGTTCCTCCCTCCCTTCCTACTTCTCAACCAATGCCTCATCTTGCACCCCGCCTTCCTCAAAATATTGGAAAACAATATGATTTAGTAGAACAAATTCATGCTACTCCTGCAAATATGTCCCTTTGGAAGATTTTTCAAACTTCACCTACATATAATGAAGCATTAAAAAAATCCCTGAGAAATGTGATTGTCCCACCTCCTATGCAAGCTAATATAACTTCCATATTGGAATGCATGAATGCGATCAATAACAAAGATCAAATTGTGTTTTCTCCACTTGAGTTGCCTCTTAAAGAAATTCAAGATCAACATGATTCTCTTATGGTTTTTCTCCTTATTAATGATAATCTTATTCGAATAAATTTAGTTGATAATGAATTTTGTCTTAATGTGTGTGCGTAGAAGTGATTTATTAAATAAAATTAAGGTGGATATTGTTGGCAAGTGGTTCTTTTAGGAATGTTATAGAACACTTTAAGGTTTTCATTTATGGAAACACATATTTTATGGATGGTCTATTGGTGTCAAACACAATTTTGGAGTTATAGCTTACAAAATGACTAAGTCTAGAAAGCAGAATTATAGAGTATAGAAGTACAGTTTTGGTTAGCCAACATAGTATATGATGAATGAAGACATGTGAGACTAGGAGAAGCTATTTTGGGATGTATATGACCTTCAGTTAAGGTCTCTTATATTTTTTTTTTATCATAGTAAGTTATAGTATGTTGAAGACATGTGAAGATAGATTAATAGTGATACAAGACAAATGAAAGGTTTTGATGATTAAGGGAGTATATTGCGGAGTCCAAACGTGCTATGTTGGATTCAGATTGAGGATTACCTATGTTTTGTTAGTGTGTCATCACTGACTTGTTATTTACCTTTTGTATAAGTGTTAACTCTATTTTTTGATGCATTAGAAGCCGACTAGACATATAATGATGTATATATAGGAAGAGCTTTTTGTGAAGCAAAGTATGAATGTGATAGAATGAATGGATGAAAACAAATGACTGCATTGTGATGTCAAAATCAGATAGATGGTGATGCAATCTAAAACTAGAACTACCTAAGCATAGAAGATGCTTGTATTGTTCACTATTAATAAATCATTGTAACAAAACCACATTTCTAATTGTATGAGTAGTGAGCTCAGTATACTTTTAATAGGGTTTTTGTATTCCTCTAGAAAGGAAATGTAATAATGTAATAATCATCTCCTAACAGATCTAGGTCTCCTAACAGGGACATAATAATTTTAGTACATATTTGTGGGTATCATTACCACTAGGATTTTACCTTGGCCAGGGTTTCCTTGACAACAAATTCATGGTGTTATGAGTTGTGTGTTTTATGTTTATGTTCTTTTCATTTAAGCAATTATCTAGTTAAGTTGGAATTTACTAAGTTTAATTTTAAAGTACTGTAATACTAATTCACCACCCCTCTTAGTATTACTTAATCCTAACAGATATTTCATCAATTAAACTTGATTATATTCCTCTATGTGACTTTGATAATGTTGCTAAATAAACCTTTGGTATTATCACTTTACTTGTTAAAGCAGGTCTTTTTATTTTACCCACACCTATTCATGTCATTTATGGTACTTTTAATTATAATCTTATCTTAGGATGACCATGGTTACATACTATGCATGTTATTCCTTCAACACTTCATCACAAAGTGAATTTCATCTACAATAATATCATGTTACCTTGTCACTGATGATAAATCACAAAGTTTCCTATGAGCCAAATCTGATTATCCATCTATTCCTACACCATTTTAGAAAAACATATTGTGTCATCCTAAAGGTACTTCTTATCCTAAAAGTTCCCTTTTAGAAGATGATTGAGGGTCATTATACTTTATGCCATCTTTTGTGTGTGAATACAAAGTTCCAAATTCTAACACGAGACCCTTCAAACCCTGGTGTGTCATTTTTTCAACTTGATTGTCCTAAGAATTCAAATCATAATCTCCAACATCATTTATGATGTGTATAACAAAGATTTAAGACTCGTGAGAACCCTATCAAATGGATCGATATTCAACCTTATCCTTTTTCAAAATCCTCTCCTTTATCATCAAACATTTCTTCTATACCTAGATTTAATCAAAAAATCATTTTTCCTAACCTTCTTTGTGCTAAGTTGATCATTCAACCTAAATGAAAGAAGAAACATAGTCAAAACCTTTTGAATACTCCCTTTTATAGGTATCATCGATATCATGACCAATCTACTAATAAATTTCAAGTTATTTGTTACAAAATTAAGAATCTCATTGATTATGAAATCATCCACATCACATATCAAAATGAATTGATTTTCAGCTATGATTACTGTTAATAACATTTCAATTCTTATTATGTTGTTTTTTTAGGCAAAAGTGGGATAACCATTATATATATTATTAATATAAAAGCTGATTCAAAGACTCAATCAAGAAAGAACCAGTAAGAAAACCCGATATCCTTGCCCAATATGATATAGGGGTACAAATTTTGACAAAATATAATCACCTACACTACCCCACAATATTACAAAATTTGGCAAAATGCTTAAATAAAGTGCCAAACGAAGTAGTTAACAAAATTGTAGACCATAGCCTTCGATTATTCTTCCATTACGTTGGGTCCCCAACCATCAAGTTCTAACTGTGAGCATGGTGACCAACTAGAGGGTGTCACATTCCATCCTTGGGTGTTAGCGTCATCCTACACGGGCACTAACCACCTATCGGTGTCCGAGTCACCCCGACCAGCAATATACTCTCTGTGGATAGAAGACTGATCCCAATAGTTGAAATCAAAAGGTTGCACATTTGAGACATTGGCTTCACCCAGTCGAAGAGCCGATGGGTCATGGTCTAGTGTTTGACGAGCTCAAGATGAACTGCTCCATCTTGGAGGTGCATTTGGTTGTCCTAACAAATCCTTGAGACCAATGTTCGTAGTCCTAATCTTTTCAACCAGCGCATGGCCCAAAATTCTTCCTGAAGTGTGTAGGGCATGCTCTATATAGTGAAGATTATTCTTCTCCAGACTGAGTTTAAACCCATCAAAAATCACCATGAAGTCATGGTTGGATAGCATAAGATGATGTGAGAATAGAACCCCCACCAATGCATGACGACACCAGAGATCATAGCTTTGCATAGCCTGATTAAGCACATTATTGGGCAGAAATTGTGATTTGACCACCTTGTTGGCAATTATCTCTAGTAGTTGAGGTGATTTCAGATTGTCCATGGCATTTGATAGAAAAATGGCCACAATCTATGATGGGTATTGTGTGCTAAAAATTAGTCACACTTCTATGAGTCATTATATTCAAGATTGCTCAAGAATGAGGTCTCAAATGGTGACTCATAGCTCCCTATTTATGGAGTGCAATGGTTTGTGATGGAGGCCCTCAGTTTAGAACTAGTTATGCCCATGCAAGTACACCATGAAATGAGAGATTAAAAGAGGAAGAGCAAGAATGCTAGTCTCCATGATCACCAAATATGCATTGCAAATGAGAATGAAAGCTATTCTATATGATAACAATGCATGGAAGGAAACTAATCTATATGATAACAATGCATGAAAGGAAATATGAAAATTGATCTATGAAGGAAATATGAATCTAAATTAACATGAATCTACTCTAAATGGATTGTCATTGGTGCATGAGAGAAGAAGACAAGAAGATGAGAAGTTGCATAGTTCAAGCTCAAATGCTCAAACTCTCCTCCAAAGTTGCTCTCCAAACTTGCAGCATAACAATAGCATAAAAATTCTATATCTGATCTCTAAATGAGAAGGAGAGGGCTCCTTATAAAGGAAAATGTGTAGAGGAATGCATCCTCAAGAGCAATGTGGGATAAATCCCTAAAGAGGCAAGTAAGAGGAAAAAGCCCGCCACTTAGGAATATGTGTGGAAAAAATGAGTTTTATTTATTTTTTATTTGATTTATTTCCTTTTTTTCATCAAAAAGAGAGCTTTAAGTGGGGATTTTATTTATTTAATTAGAAGAGGGATTTTTATTTTAATTAAATAAGATTATTTTATTTAATTAAAAGAGAGATTTTAATTAAATAAGATAAGATTATTTAATTAAAAGAGAGATTTTTTTTAATTAAATAAGCTTATTTTATTTAATAAAAAGGGATTTTCTTTTAATTAAATAAGATCATTTTATTTAATTAAAAGGGGTGTTTTCTTTTAATTAAATAAGATTATGAATAAAATGATCAAACCTTAGGAAATATTGAAATAATTGAATTAATTATGATTTGATCAAGGAAATTGATTTGAATTGAAAATATTGCAAGACATTAATTCAGGAAATTGATAAATTGATTTCGTCATTTGATAAATTGAAGAATGGGGGTTCATAGTCTAGGCGACCATTTTAGGGTGCATACAGGTATAAGAAATGCTTCGACTGGGGCATAAGAATTTCTTCTCCAATCACTTGGTGAACTGCATCCCTAATCAACAGTGAGTGACAGTAAAACATGGTCAGCCAAACCGAGTCATCAATCTACAACGGTAATACATCTTCTAAAATATTAGATTGCAGACAAATTTTGTTATTTCATGGAAAGATTTCATGATGGTATTGCCCACACTACACACATTTTGTATATATCTCCTTTGTTGATTCCATATATTTAGTAATACACTAGTGAAGTCGAACTGTTTCGATGGAAAAGAAGAAAGAAGTATAAGATTTATAGAATGCCGAGCTAACAATGGTACAAGTTCCATTCAATGCTAAATCCCCTGTGATCTTACATCATAAATGTGAAATGTACATCTAGCCTTTGGAGGTATTAATTTGCACAAATGCCCTGTTATCAAGCATGTGAGGTAATTTTAAAAATGTTTTGTTCAATCACTTCTTTCCTTCTATGCGTACGGAGGAAAGAAACTTGATATTGGCGGCTCATATTCCATGTTCGCTCATGTTATAAACTTCATTCAGTGATACAATCTATACTTCACAAATATACTCATTTTTTTCTCAAACTCTAAAGTACACCAACTTATGGTCATCATGTGGCTTCCACATGGGAGTAAGGTATATGTGGCAAATATCCCAACATACAAACTGACTATGAGCATACCCGACGTCATCTCCATTTAATGTCACACCACTAAATTTGTGCTAGTTTTGAGTTTCAAATCCATTAGGACCAAGTTCTGGAGTTTAGTGTCATGTTTAATTATTACCTCTGATGATAAGGAAAACAAATCCAGCCTATCACAACCCAAATTAGCTAAATAGTCTGCCAGTGTATTACCTTCGCGCAACGTATAAGATATGTAGACTTCTTTGAAAGTGTCAAGAAGATGCTAGATTTTTTGTAAGACATATGTTAGCTTCCAAATATGATATTGTAATTTAATGCAGGCATTAGCAATAACCATTTTTATCCAAAAAAAGACTAGAAAAGAGGGCATGAGCTTCTACCATATTGTTTGTGCCTTGGGGGAGAGGTGAGTATCTTATAGCCATCACTGAAGCTTGGTGGTCTTGAATGAAAACTCCAAGCCCTGAATTACCCAGATTTCCTCTTGAAGATTCATCAAAGTTGATTTTAACAATCCCTTGAATAGGGGGAAACCAACAAAACTAAAGATTAGTCATTTGCATATACTGGTGTAGAATGATGGCACCATCCAATTGGCACCTGAATGCCTTTCCATTATTGAATAATTTCACTATCTCACCGAGACATGACTGGATTGCATTTGATTTTTGAGTGGCTAGCATTCACCAATTCAAATATTGATCTTTCTAAATTGGTGAGAACGATTTGGATAGGGGAAGATACTTTGCAAAAAATTCTTTTATTGTGTTCCCATCATATAACCCACACTACTAAGGTCAAAATACATTTCCATAGTCCATAGTATAGGGATTTTTTGTATAGTTCTCACCATGCCTAGAAAATATCCCATAATTTGTTGGGTAGAGGAGTAAACTAGTGTAGTTTACCAAGAACAAACAACCAACATTGCTGCAAAAAAGGACAATTCAAAAATAAATTATCCACATCTTCATTTACTAAACCATAGAGCAGACAGTTGAAAGGTTTCGAGATACGGAGCTTATGAAGTTGATCACTTGTTAAAGAACTCTTTTTCAATGTAATCCATGCAAAGCAGCCATCCTTCGGGAGGGTTACATAGTTATAGAAAAATGAGAAGGCATGATTAGGGATTGAAGTATTCTTTGGTTGTTGGATAAGTTTGTATCCTTCTTTAATAGAGAATTTTCCATCTTGCCCTTGTGCCCAAAAAAGATTGTCCTCCCTGCCTGAAAGGTAAACCACCCTTTCTGAAAATATTACTTCCATTTGCTTTTTGTCTTGGGGTGGAAGAGGCAAGTCATGTGGATCTTTCCACAACACTTTCTTGGAAAACAAGCATATTTTTGTAACATAGTCTAGCATAGTTTTTGTAACTCGGGATTTTGGAGTTTGACATTTGGTCGAACCACCACTGCAAGCTTGGAATGAATCTAAGCTATGTTGAGAAGGAGAGATGCCCATGGGTTTCAATTTTTGACTGGGGATGTCTCTTCCACAGCTTCAGACTCATCCCTAGTTCGTAGTGCAACATGGAGATGGGAGAAAAAACCACGGCCACCACTGTTTGTTCTTTGGCTACAGCTTGACAACACTCCTTTGCTGGTCTTCTATTATGACACTTGGCCTCCAAGATAAGTTATCTTTAACATCTTGCTCACTGCATTTAGTAAGTAAAATATGGACACACTGATGTAGCCGATAATACATGAGTTCTTTCCTTGCTTTGTGTCTTTGTTTTCTGTCAACTCCTCCATTGCGAACATTACTTTAGGCTTTGTTGTCGAATTTTGTTCTGCTTTTGTAGGAATGTTGATAATAAATGGGGTCTATTTGCTTCTTTGTTTGTTGTCGACTGTAGTTAACACACTCATGTGGCTTTTGAACTAGTGTTTGAAGATGCACTTACAGTTCTCTGTCTTGATGCTTGTCTGGATTTATAGTGAAACATGGGTTCCATGACTATTTTAAATGCTTTAAGAAACATTCTTCTTGCTGTCGACTCCACTCTTTGTAATAAGCATAAAAATGCTTCTCTGTTTGGGCTGAACATTCTTTTACCCTATTTTGTCTGAAAAACACAAAAACCTCTCTTTCCAGTATGCTTGTAAAAAAAAAAATTTGTTCTCACCTGGTAATAATATGAGAAAAAAAATGAAACCATAGCATGTTTACATTTTATGAAAATGTTAATGCAGTTAGTGTAAAAACACACTGTTTCTTTTAAATGCATATAAAATTTTACCCATGGGGTTCAAGCATGGGCTCGTGACTCCCATGGGTAATGCTCAAACTGAAACCCTAACTGGTATAGATGTTCTATTATCATGAATGTAAAACCCTATATTTAATCATGAACATTATCTCTCAAAAAAACAATATAAGATGTATATTTAAACACCCCATATGCAGATATCTCTTGAAAATTCATCTGAAGGCATGAAACTGCATCTTTTCAAAATCAGCATCTTATGAATTTTTAGATGGATAATTACTGATATTATAATCATAATATCTATCTTCTGTGCATTTTTTTATCATTATGAAAGTATAAAACATGCAGATATTGAAACATTTGATCTCTATTTTGTACTTGCAGCTTTCCCATTTCTTGTTATGCATATTTCATTTTGCAGATTTTTACTTTTCAAAAAAACATAACAGTATCCTTTCATGCCATAGAAAATATGTTCAATCCTTGGGGATGGGGTTTTCAATCTTGACCTTCAAAGCTGAACTTTTGTCTAAAAAATGTGAAGATGTACCTACTATGACAGCATCTCTTAAACTCTCTTATTTGCATGAAGATAGTGAACTTCAGATTCTTTCAATTCTACATTTCTCCAGTTTATAAAAAACCTTTCTTTGCTCTTGTGCCTCCTATAGCATCTTTTGAACTCTTCTTTGTATTTACATCTTCTTCTGCATTTAGTAAGTGAGCAGTCACCCCTTTGAAATGTAAACCATCTTTCTTGCATGTAATGGCTTATGTGAAGTTCGAGCACGGGCTCGTGACATCCACTGTATTTCATTTTTTCTTCCTGCATTTAATCATATGACCACTTTTTGCACATATCATCAGTCAATTTGTTAGGACAATAGATATAATAAATACATTAATGTTTGTAGGTGAGTGCCATCCAGGATGACACTCATTTATGAATGTTGTGTTAAAGTATTGTTCGTTCGTGTTTAATATACAACAATACAATCATATATATATATATATATATAATTATTGAAATATAAAATATATATTTTTAATTAAAGATATAATATATATTAATATGGTTCTATGTGAAACCATATATATATATATATACACACACACATAAAGTAATGCGATATTATTGAATCGGGTTAATAAAGTTGAATATGATTATTGGCTGTGTAAAGGTCACGATAGTATCGTGATTGTCGTATATGAATAGTCACGATACAATCAGATTGTTGGTATACGACAGTCATGATAGTATCGTGACTATCCAAATTATACATTGACGGTTCATTTATTATAACAATGGCTGTACAAATTAATGAATCACGATTTACTGTATGCATAACAAGCCGTAATCATAAATATGTTAATATGAAATGGCATGACTTATCATGTATGATAAGTCATGTCCTTTCACATTCACATTCTTTGGATTCAATATATATAGGCATTATGTTTTGTAGAATAAATCAAAAAAAACAAGGCAATTGTATTCTACTACAACAATCTAGTTTTTATCTTCTGATCATATTTCCTTAACATGGTATCAGAGACAAGTTCCTTCTATAAAGACTAATCACTTGAAGGAAGATCTTATGAGCACACATAGAGGACGAATACTTCTGAGACTCACATTACCAGTCTGGCTACAAAACTTATTTTATCGAGTGTGAGCCTTATAATTGAAGTACTGGGAATTACACTGCGTAAACACCTTACTCAATCACAAAAGTCAAATAAGATTTTGTTGGCATCACCAATTCAGAGAGGTGAAAGAAATAAATTAAAACAACAGATGGGAGGCATGGATACAGAATGATATACAACTTCAGATGCTCGATATCCAATTATTGGTGCATGATACATGAAATGATAGGACTGTGATATGAATGAGCAAGATATATAGAACGTTCAGTCAGATGAATTAAACCTGATAAACAACCAAACCATGATCCATATGGTTTGTAAGGTATATCATCTTGGGCACTATGATGATTACAATATTATAAGTGGGCATAGTGGATGTGGCGCAGTAGGTGTTTGAGCGGGTGAGGACACAAGGCTATGGTAATACTGTCTATGTCTTTCTCTACGCTTATCAATGCCTATGGCTACAGTGGTCTCTACAATAAGACCATTCAAGTCTTTCGCCTCATGACATTGTGTGGCTGCAATCTTTATCTCATTACCTACAATTATGTTATCAATGCTTGTAAGAGGAGCAACTTTGATTTCAAGCAGGATCCACTTGTGTTCGATGAAATGATAAGGGAAGGAGTGGAGCCTGACCGAATTGTTTTTTTTTTAATTTTCTCATTGCCATGTGGGGCTGTGGGAGGAGGAACAAGATATGTAAGGGCTCAAAAAGGGTTGTCACAATGTAACTTCCAAATGTTGGAGGGCAATTAAAATTCATGCTCGAACGAAGTAACAAATCACAAACTTGAAAGAACACACCATATCGATATGTTTCAGGATGATCTTGTCTCTGAATTGTTGTGTAATAAGCCGTATGTGATGATTTTATGGTGTCACATGCCTACAAAAGATGTTCATTGCAGTGGACGCTGGCTAAATTTTATTGAAATGAAGAGGGAGTCTGATATTCCTGTGATGAATCACACGGTCTTTTACCCATTGAACACAAAACCAATAAGCAGGGAATCACTCAAATATTTCCAATAACAGACCCATTTCCTGAGCATCAATGAAATTATCTGAAGAACATTTGCGGGATGTAATATAAAACTTCATGTTTTTTATTGGCGATTTACAATAGTGAGATTCATGGCTATAGATTATTACGTTCACTACAATTTCTAGGTTCATTTCCGCTATGAGGAAGATTGATGATGATACGACTCTATTTGAATGTATTCTCAACATTGAGAGTGGAGAAGTGTGTTTCAAAGGTATCACAAAAACATTTCATTGACTGAGCCCAAGAACATATCTAGCATTCGTTGACGGATGGTTTGATTACAACTATTTTTTTATACTAATATTAGAAGTTGTATCATAATAGCATCACTACTCAAAGAGTATCGCTCTTCATAAAATGTTAACGAATTACATTTGCAACAGATTAGATATCAGTTATAACTGACAAGACTATTGTTAGAAGTTATAACTTATTGTAACCATTTGTACCTTTTCAATGGTTTAAAGATTGTATAAATGTGGTGTGAGGAGAAATCAATTTATGTGAGGGGATACATCATTGATAAGAAGACTAATATAAGAGTGATGTATCATTTGTTGAGAATGTATTGCGAGTTCTCTTTATGCAGAAAAATATCTCTACAAAGAAAAGAATTGAATGTGTGAAAATCATTGTTAAGTTGTGTCAAGTCTGACGAAGATCAAATTGGAAGGCCTCTCTGTTAGTTCCATTCTAGATATCTGAAAGAGAATCGACATTTACGGGAAGACACTTCTCCTAAATATTCATCGGGCTATGAATTGAAGATACATTATGCCAAGTATTTGCTATGCAGATGTAATAATTGTGGGACCTACATTGGCTGGGAACTAGTGCTAAGCGAGCATTCATTAATAGCTGTGTGAAGACAGTGTGTGGGCTTTGTTATAAGATAAGGTGGGTAGATTAATAATGTTATTTAGTGCAACATATGAAGACTTGACAACTATAGAATTAATTCTTTGGAATCTCCAATAGCAATAGTTGCAATCTGAGTGTCGATCATGAACTAAGATGGAGATGAAATGAGGTTATTCATAAGTGTTGTCCGTCTGTCAAAATAGTCAAATTTGAATGCAGCTAGGCATATCTGTAGTTGTCATTCTAAGAAACCATGAGTGCCATTCGGTGGGCACCATGTCATGCTACTTCTTCTTAGACATTTCATTCTACAACACCGGTCTATTTCATAAAATTGTGATGGTCGACTATGTTGACTATGAGGATGATTATGTGGCAACATTATATTACAACTGACAAGCCAAGCATGGAGAGTGGGCCTAAATTAAAAGCAAAGTGTTTTCTCTTACCGATGACTTCATGTTTTCTCATGACTCAAGAGTTAGAAAACTTATAAGCACACTATATGCTATAATGTTTAAAGTATACAGAAATGAAGGTTATTGTTCGAAGGGTGTGCATCTATGAAAAGGAGGATTGCTATCAGATTCAGAGGGAGTCTGACACTCTAAAGATATAAGAAGCAACCTTGGAAAAGAAGGTCAAAAGAAGTCTGATGAACGATCAGAGAGAACCTTGAATGAGAAGGTTAAATGTTGATGCTAGTACTCAAAGATTCAAAGGGAGACAATACAACATCTAGAGGATATGCCTTATTGATTCAGAGGGAGTAAATCATATCGATATGGTTTGCCTAGTAACCAGGAAACTATAAAGAACAAAGACATGACTTTCTTGCAGAAGGTTGATATTAGATTCAAAGGGAGTATGATAGTTCATCTAAAACAACCTTGGACGAGGAGGTGAGGAGTTTGTTACAAGGAAGCATCCATAGGATTATGATCATGAGATTGACTTTAATGTGTGCTGGATGAAATGATTTTATATCTCCTACATAACTTGGAGTTCACCTAGAGTGATGCAAACTATATAAGAGATATAGTGCATAAGTATGCTATTCAAGGTACATTATCCCTACAGAA
>MU224975.1:1478731-1498070 GCA_018584345.1 Thuja plicata | reverse complement strand
TTAGGTGATATGTAAAATTGGGTATCACATGTCAGGTGATTCCTCATATCACATGTTAGGTGATATTGAAAATTGGGTATCACATGTCAGGTGATTCCTCATATCACATGTTAGGTGATATTGAAAAAGTAAAGATAGATTTCTTCAAAAAGAAAATTGGTTTGATCAAAATGTAATTATTGATGTACATCTTATTCATGAATATATATATAATTATTGAAATATTTCAAAATTTGTGAAGATGACGATCTTCAGTATACAGGTTACTATTTCAAGGTGACGATCTTGACAATAGTAACCAGACTTCAAGATAGACTCCTGAAAGGGGTTGAGCTGGATTGGTCCAGACGTCTTAACATCTATATTGTTATCATGTGTGATAACTTATCATGATTGACATTTTTTTAGAATGTTTGGATTGGGCCAGATATCATGATATGAAAAGTTCTACAAAATCTATTAAACTCTCTCTCAAGAGGGAGTGTTAAAGTATTGTTCGTTCATGTTTAATATATGACAATACAATCATATATATATATAATTATTGAAATATAAAATATATATATTAAATTAGAGATATAATATATATTAATATGGTTATGTGTGAAACCATATATATATATACACACACACACACACATAAAGTAATGCGATATTATTGAATCAGGTTAATAAAGTTGAATATGATTATCGACTATGTAAAGGTCATGATAGTATCATGATTTTCGTATATGAACAGTCATGATACAATCGGATTGTTGGTATATGACAGTCACGATAGTATCGTGACTATCCAAAGTATACATTGACGGTTTGTTTATTATAACGATGGCTGTGCGAATTAATGAGTCGCGATTTACTGTATGCATAACAAACCATAATCATAAATATGTTAATTTGAAATGGCATGACTTATCATGAATGATAAGTCATGTCCTTTCAAATTCACATTCTTTGGATTTAATATATATAGGCATTATGTTTTGTAGAATCAATCAAAAAAAACAAGGCAATTGTATTCTACTACAGCAATCTAGTTTTTATCTTCTGATCATATTTCCTTAACATGTTGGTGGATTCATTTGTATTTACTGTCCTACCAGGTTGATCAAATTTTTGAAAAAGGTTTCTCAGATGGAAATGTCAAGTCCAGTTCATTCAGATATCTAATTATATAGAAAAGAATAACATTCATCAAAGTGATCATAAATAGCAAAAGATTTCATGTTTAGAACAAGTCCCTTTAATACTATTTTTCATATATTATAGATGAATGTTTTCTTGTTACATTGATTTCATCAGATTGATATGAAACATTAGAAGAATTGATTGTATGCTATTTGTGTCCCATGTATTTCTTAGATCCAACTGGATCTAACACCCCACTTTCTCTCATGATGCAGGTTGAATCCTAAAAGACCTAAATGCAGATGGAGATATGGACTATGAAGACCTAGAAGCTGACAGTCAACCAGTAAGCAACCAACCACAAGGCAATGCATGGGACCCCTACTCCATACTTTCTATCATGCTTTCTATCCTACAATGTACTATTTATTTGACATGAAAAGAAAGATGAAATGACACTTGTATATTACATTCAGTTTGAATGCACAATGTAATTGATCAATTATATATTAGAAATTCTAGAATGTGATCAACTCTTAGAGTACAAATGATAAATTTTAAAAATGAATGTAATGACAAAATGTTGATTAATAATATCTGAAGGATAGTAGTAATTAGACTCTTCTAAAAATGCAATTTTTTCTTGTTTGTGGTTATTTTGATGCATGCTGTAAATTAGGGTAATAATTTTGGTGACTTCTACTAGATGTCTGCCTTCTAGACACAACCCTAGACCTTTATCCTTAGGGAAATAGACTTAAGAAACTAGAAACCATGAATGCAACCATTATTGAAATGAAAATTCAACTATTCTAAACTTATGCAACCTAAAGACCTATGTACTTGGACAAACCTTATTGAAAATGAAAATCTAGACTAAAACCTAACCCTCAAAGCAAAGCTTGAGGTGTATTCCATTAACTAGAATTTGCAGAACTTCTCCATCAGTTGTGGCCAACTGATAGGTATTGTTTTTCTTATAGGCTGTAATAACAAAAGGGTCTGACCAAAAGTTATCAAATTTATCATGCTACCCTAGCCTTCTCTTTAGTACATCCCACTTAAGTACTAGATCACCTTCTTTGTAATCCTTAGATGTAGTTGTCTTGTCAAAAGACCTTTTAGTTTGAGCTTGCATCAATTCCATAGTTTCAAGTGATTTTTTCCTTTCTTCCTCAAGCTATAATAAACTAGCATACGTCAAGGCTAGGGGATCTCCCTCTTCAAAAAGCAGCATTTGATCAGCTAGCTGCAATGCTGGAAATTCTTTAGATATAGGCAATCTGGCCTCTTTGCCATAAACCAGGACATAGAGTTAATTCCCAATAACCTACTTATGCATAATTATGTTCATCCATAAAGCTGCCTTCAACTTAGAGTGTCAATCCCTCTTGTTTCCTTGTAAAGTCCTCTTGATAATCCTGATTAGTTTTTTAATGGTAGATTCTGCCAAACCATTACCCTGTGGATAGTAGTTAGAAGAAGTATTTAAATAAATACCATTCTTGATAGCCCATTCTGTTATAGATTATCCAACAAAAGCTAAGGCATTGTCTGATACTATTGACTGAGGAACTCCAAACCTTGTAATGATATCATCATAGAAACTTATAACAACATTTCTAGAAGATTCCTTTAGTGCAATGGCCTCAGTCCACCTAGTAAAATAATCTGTGGCAGTCAAGATCCACTTATGCCCTGCACTAGAATTAGGGTTTATTGGGCCTATAAAGTCCACTCCCCACTTGTTGAATGGCTGATCAACAATGACTGGTTTCAATGGCAATGCTGCCAACCTTTGTTTACTTGCAAACATAGCACAAGTTTGGAATCTTCTTGTGCATGAATGAGCATCTTTGAACAAATTTGGCCAATAATAGCCAGCTCTTAAAATTTTCCATGCTGTAGTTTTGGGGCTAAAATTCCCTCCACAAGATCCATCATGAAATTCAGATAGAATCTTGTTCTGATTAATATAATCTATACATTTAAGAAGCATACCAGCAAGATCTTTCCTATACAAAATGTTATCAATAAGCACATAAGGAATAGATTGAAGCCTAAAGTACCTTCTCTTGGCTCTATCAAGATGCATTAGGTATTGACCAGTACGAAGAAATATCGTCATATCTGATAACCAAGATGTTGAATCACTAATAAGTATAGAATTACCTTGGGGCAAGATGGCCTCTTTAGTGGTTTTAACTTGATCTTTTCCTTCTGCCATCTAAGCACACAAGCCTTTGCCTCTAACTAGCTTGGTTACATGGATTTGTACATCATACTCCATGAATTTAGTTATCCACCCTGCCCTTTTTTCACTGACATCCTTGTTTAATAAAAAATCTTTAATGCTAGGGTGTGTAATCATTAAATGTATTTTGTTCCCAGCAATCAGATGTTTAAACTTTTTTAAGGCTTTTATAACAGCTAGTACATGTTTTTCTACAAAGTTGTATTTTCCATCATAATCATTCATACCTTTGCTAAAAAAGGCTACTGGGTACTCCTGTCCTTCCTCATTCTTTTTCCCTAGCATTGTTGAAACAGTGTCGATACCCCCATAAGCATACAAAACAAAATCCTTATATAAATCAGGATTAGCCAAAGTAGGAGCTGAAGATAAGGCATGCTTAATTTGTTCAAAACTCTCCTTTCCTTCAGCAGTCCAGCTGAAAGACACATATTTTTTTAACATAGAGGTCAAAGGTTTCAATAAATTTGTAATATTAGGAATAAAGCGCCTAACAAAATTTATTCTTCCAATAAAACTTTGCAATCCTTTCTTATGTTTTGGCAGTGATAGATCAAGAATTGCATGAATCCTGTCGGGATCAATAGTTGTACCCTCTTTAGACAATTGATATCCCAAAATTTTTCCTTCATGTACTGCAAAAACAAACTTCTTTGGATTAAGAGAGATTCCAAACTCTCTACATCTCTGCGAAATTTGTTTCAAATGGTCAATGTGTTGGTGTGCAATTTTGCTGTAAATGGTAACATCATCTAGATATACGAGAACAAATTTATACATTAAGTTTTTGAAAGCCATATCCATTTCTTTCTGGAAAGTAGCCCCTACATTTGACAGCCCAAATGGTATCCTTCGATAAGCCATTGTACCCCACTTAGTAGTAGAGGCTATTTTGAACTAATCAGATTCTTTAACTAAAATCTAGTTATAACCAGAATATCCATCCAAAAGTGAGAATCTTTCAGAACTTGAAACATATTGAAGGATCTGCTCCATAGAAGGGAGAGGATGCCTATCTTTTAGAGATGCCCTATTAATGTCTCTAAAATCTACACAGAGTCTTATCTCTCCATTTTTCTTCCTTACTGGAACTAAGTTAGAAACCCATGATGTATGCTTTATTCGGAATATCATGCCTCCATCTAAGAGTTTTCTTATCTCTTTCAGCATTAAAGGCTCTAATTTGGGATTTATGGGCCTTTGCCTGATTGGTCTTGCATTTGGTTCTAACTCTATGGTGTGCTGAGTTAGTTGAGGATCAAATCCTTTTAAGTCAGTATAATCCCATGCAAACACATCATTATATTCCATAAATAACTCAATAAGCATTTTCTTTTCTTCAGGGGAATTGATGTTACCAACCTTTAAGCACTTGTCTCTAAATATTTCCACCTCTTCATAGTGATCCTCTTTAATTAGCAAGCTAGTTTTATTCTTTCTGAATTGATCATCAAAATTAAAGGTTGATTCCTTGCTAACTAATCCCCTTGGAAGCTTATTAGTCTTTAGCTAAATAACTTGATTCTCCATTTGCTTATCATAGTTGTCACTTTTAGGGGCTGAAAACCCTTCACTTTCTGTCATAAAACTCAAGATATGTTCATCAGTTTTAAACACCTGCCAATTAATATCATTGTCTAGGATAGATGGCCTTACAACAATTTTAACATGTGACTGGTCTAAAATCAATCCTTTATTTTATGTAATTGAAGCATGTGCACCAATACCAACCAATCTATCAGCATGCATATTTTTCCTTCTAGGTATGGAAATGAGATTAAAGGCATCAAAATCCTTCAAAATATCACACTGTTGACTTATACAACTTTAAGAGATCATCTTTAATAGCATTAATACCTTTCACCTGCCTCACTATCAACTCACTGTCTCCAAATGCCCTTAAACATTTGATTCCCCTTTTCCTAGCCCACTCCAAGCCCTAGATCAAGCTCTGATATTCTGCTATATTGTTAGAACATGGAAAAGATAACTTGTAAGCAGCATAAAATTTATCACCATGAGGTAAAACCAACATAACTCCTGCACCAATACCAACTTTGTTCTTAGATCCATCAAAATATAAATCCCATAGCTAGTTAGATAACTTAGATTCAGGGCATTGATCTTTAATCAGATTAGGAACAACTGAATCAGATTCTAACATTACATAATTACGAAAACTAGCATCAAACACATCAATATCTTGATCATTTCTAGCTGCCCATTGATCTAGGATAAAATTAGGATATTCTTTAGTTTGTGTGTTATAAGATGAACTCTCATTCATTTCATCTATATCCATGATCACACAACTTGCATTTATGGGGCTAGGATTATAAGGCTCTATATGGTCTTTGGCCCATAATTCTGACTTTATGGTCACCTTAGCACCATATCTAGTTCTGAAATACAGGTGAGACCAATCTGATGAGAAATATCCATCTATCTTGGCTGTGAAGTCTCTTGATAAGCACAAAGCAAAGTAAGGTGGTAGATCTATGACAAAAATATCCTAGGAAATGGAGAAGTTTGTACATGAGTGCAAGGTTAAACTTGCATTTTTAACAACCCCTACTATTTTAACTGAAGAACCATCAAGCTGAACAACTCCTTTCTCAAGAGGTTCATATTTTAAATCCAATAAATCAGCTATGCTTTTTGGCATAACAATGCTGGTTGCAATTATGCACTAATTTGTTTCCAATCATTAAAGAGACATAGAAAGGAGGAGGCTTTAGATTTGCAAATTTCTTACCTTCCTTTTCTGTCATCTTCTGCATATTTTCTAGCTTTCTTTCAACTGGTATTGCTGATTGCTTTAAATCTACAGTCTTTTTACTCACTTGTACTTCTGGCTGCTACACCTTACCACTCTTCTTTTCTCCTTTAATCACTTCATCATGCATCATTGAAGGCTCTGAATTGGCCATGACCACTTTTGGAGGATGCTGCTTAGCTAGATGAGGAATTATTGTCTCTTTAGACAACTCCTTTATCAACAAATCAGTTTGCCCTGGAATAGCTAATGAATCCCTCATAGAAATTGAAACACTCATCTTCTTCATATTATCAACAATTTTATAAGGAAAAACAAACTGTACCTTTTGAGGTGACTTACTAATGCTCTGATCCACTTGTTTCTGATACCGTGTTTCTCTATTTGCATGAATAGAGGCCCCCTTTAGGATTGAAACTGGTGGAATGGGTGATGATTGATTTGTAGCAGCAATCCTAGGAGCCGACTATTTTGATTCTAGAGCTCTCTTCTTGGCTCTTGTGTTTGCTGATATGGATGAATCACCATTCACTCCATAGAACCCTTCATCTTGCCAATTGAGGAATGCAGTGTCAGGAGCAGTTGTATCAGAGTTTTGTTGAACCTCTTCAGTAGATATAGTAGGTTGTGAATCCATTACACTTTGAACCATTAAGACTTGATTGAGAACTCCATTAGTACACTTAGACTGATTGTGGGGTTCATTACAGGGATAGCACCATTCATAATCTATATCAAGGTTATTTTGGCTAGGAACAATATCCCTAATAGCATTAAGGGGTGTTGGATTATAAGGTCTATAAGGCCTTTGGTTCCAGTTTTGCCTATTGGGATTGCTATTTCCCTGATACTGTTACTTGTTGCCTTGATAAATGGGTTGATTAGGCTACTAAGATGAAGAACTAGCAAATTGAATATGAGCATGAGCTATTGGATGGCTTTGCTGCCTTTTCAATTTTACTAGTTCATTCCCAAAAGTTTGTAGCAAGCTCTCAATCTTTTGCTGACTATTTTTTATGCTTTGCAATTCAATAGGAGGAACAATAGGCATTATTTCTTCACTTTTATAAGATGGCAATGAGGCCAAAGGTGGAACAACTAGTGGCATATTGGATTGGATGTTAGGAAAATAAGGCATGGGTGGCCTAGGAGCTATCTTTCATGCCTGAATGAGACTATTCTCTGCCCTTATTGCAATATCAAAAGCTTGAGGTAAAGAATTCCCTCCCATTGACTGGATCATTACTGAGATATCACTATTCAAGCTATTAAGAAAGTACAAAAATGCATATTTGGCAGAGGGTCTTACCATGGTAGGGATCCTATTCCAAGTTTTCTGAAATCTAAGATTAAAATCACTTAGTTCTTCTTGTGGAGCCCTTTTAATGGTAGTTAGTTTCTCTACCAAAGACAAATTGTCAGATTTATCCTCAAAAAACTTAGAAAGCCTTTCCCCAAAAACATCCCAAGTAGCAATAGAATTTACTGGAAGATTTTTGAACCAATCAAGAGCTTTACCTTTTAGTGATGCAGCCAACAGCTTCATAGCCACATCTTCCTCCATGACATGATGTACATTGCAAAGAGATGCAATATCTCTAATGTGTTCAATAGATTTCACTTGACCTTCTCTAGTGAATGATGACACACCTTTCAAGGCAGACAAAGGTATATTGTTGTGATTTGCAATCTGGAGAGGACTACCTTGATCAAAAGGAACAAATGGTAGATTCCTTGTCATTCTTGTAGCTGATGGTACTTGTTGCTGAATAGAAAATGCAGAAGGAGGTTGGTTAGACTAAACTACCTTCCTTTGGTAAGTCTTCAAATTTTGAGTAGTTGCTGCAGTTCCACTTGTACAGGCTCCAAAAATAGAATTATCTATAAATAAACTTTCAACACTTTGAAATTATGATCTAGACAGGTTAGGAACACTTAGATCTTCAGGAAGACTAATTTCTTCAATAATAACCTCAAGTTCTTCTAAATTTGCAGCTGACTTTTCAAAAATGGGGTTATCAAATGATGAGAAATTTGAATTCAATACAGTACCTCTTGGATCCTATGATGTTCTTGCTCCTCTAGATGATCTTCTTTCCCTTCTGCTTGACTGTAATTCCTGATACATAAATCCTTCCTTGTTTGATCTTGTTGGAGTTCTACTCATTAAAATCCACACTGAAGAGCTGTAACAACCACAGAGCTAGTAACTTAGAACTGAGAAGCAGTTCGTGGTCCCACCAGGCGTGCCAAAAACTGTTCAGGCTTAGAATTATCACCCTAAATCAAGCATTAAGGCTTCATGACAATTCTATCTGACAATGGAAACTTCCTCTAGCTGTGGGTAAACTATGGATGAGGAAGATTCTTCAGATTCTAGGTCGGTTCCTATTGAATTTGGGTATCAATTTTATACTATCTTCTCCTGATCTTGAAAAAGGGAAAGGGGAGAAACTCTAACTAAAATTGCATGAATAAAACTTGAAAAGGTGATACACCAAATAAATTTAGATCTCTCAAAACTTTAAACTGACACTCACTTAACATACCCTAATGATCTCTGCAATATCACTCACTATCCAATACATAGGTTGATTAGAAGGTCACTACTAGGGTTTAACCACAAATAGAAAACCAACTATCAACAACATGCAAGTTCTGTAAAATACTTATAATCTTTAATCTAGAATAGGAAAAGGATACAATCCACTAATCCATACTACAGATGTAATACACTTGAATTGCATAAAATTGAATAGGATTTAGACAAATGATCAAAAGATATATGAAAAATGGGTCAATTATATTCTTCTCAAAATTTGTATGCAGTCACATGAATGTATTTCAAAATAGTGGCAAGGAATACAAACATCCTCTTGCACAAAATCAAAATCACAAGCATGAACTAACAGTGGTTACAAATGCATAAACAGATAGCTCATAGGAATAAGAAATTCACTAAAGCTCTTCTCTTCACAATTTAACCCCTTTAACATGAAGCTCTCTCCTCTACTAAACAGCCAACATGGCTTATTTCAAAAATATTCCCCCCCCCCCAAGAAAAAAATCCCACCATAATAGCAAGATACTAAACTATGTGGCCTAACAAATCCCCTAAATCCAGCCTTAAGTCTAGCACCCCTAATGTTGATAAACAAGATATATATCATTGTTAACTTTATCAACCTTATTTGAATACATGACATTCAAATTCTAAAAACACTAAACTCGGAACATAACTCTAGAGGGATGTAAACCCTAGCCACTCGGTATCATAACTAATCATAATTCTGCCAACACCATACCATAGCATTGGATGTAACTGCAATTTGTTTAACCACCACAGTTGGCTGTCGACATGACCATCTCCATGGAAAAGATAGTTACAATACTTCGTGGCACCAACAGTACCATCATGGAATTATAGAGGGGATGTTAATAGACTGGAAACTGACATAGAATTTACTTCACTTGTCAGTGGACTCCAGCCTTGGGTAAAACACAATGCATTTGCTCATCGATTTCATTTTGCATCTTAGGGTTTTTGTTTTGTGGCGCCGCCATGTTGAATCTGAACACTAATCTTCTGCAATGAAATCTGCCTCCACTCTGTGATGAAACTCGAGATTCATGTAGTCTCTTTTTTTCCATAATACATGGCATCTTCCTGTGTTTTTTCCTTCTAAAATGTCACGGCTTTTGGTCTTCTATTTGCTTGAACTTCAGTTTAGAATGTTGGAACAATCTTGGAGGTGAAGTGTTTCAAAGCCATGACAAATGGCACTGCACTCATGCTTGTAACTTAGGATTTTGGAGTTTGACATTTGGTCAAACCACCACTGCAAGCTTGGAATGAATCTAAGTTGTGGTTGAGAAGGAGAGATGCCCATGGGTTTCAATTTTTGACTGGGGATGTCTCTTCCATAGCTTCAGACTCATCCCCAGTTCGTAGTGAAACATGGAGTTGGGAGAAAATACCGCGGCCACCACTGTTTGTTCTTTGGCTACAGCTTGACAACACTCCTCTGCTAGTCTTCTATTATGACACTTGGCCTCTAAGAAAAGTTATCTTTAACATCTTGCTCACTACATTTAGTAAGTAAAACATGAACACACTGTTGTAGCCGATAATACATGAGTTCTTTCCTTTCTTTGTGTCTTTGTTTTCTATCAAATCCTCCATTGCAAACATTACTTTAGGATTTGATGTCGACTATTATTCTACTATCATAGGAATGTTGATAAAAAATGGGGTCTATTTGCTTCTTTGTTTGCTATCGACTGTAGTTAACACACCCATGTGGCTTTTGAACTGGTATTTGAAGATGCACTTACAGTTGTCTATCTTGATGCTTGTCTGGATTTATAGTGAAACATGGGTTCCATGACTATTTTAAATGCTTTAAGAAACATTCTTCTTGCTGTCAACTCCACTCTTTGTAGTAAGCATAAAAATGCTTCTCTGTTCGGGCCGAACATTCTTTCACCCTGTTTTGTCTAAAAAACACAAAAAACTCTCTTTCCAGTATGCTTGTAAAAAAAAAATATGTGTTCTCACCTGGTAATAATATGAGAAAAAATGAAACCATAGCATGTTTACATTTTATGAAAATGTTAATGCAGTTAGTGTAAAAACACACTGTTTCTTTTAAATGGATATAAAATTTTACCCATGGGGTTCGAGCACGGGCTCCTGACTCCCATGGGTAATGCTCAAACTGAAACCCTAACTGGTATAGATGTTCTATTATCATGAATGTAAAACCCTGTATTTAATCATGAACATTATCTCTCAAAAAAACAATATAAGATGTATATTTAAACACCCCATATGCAGATATCTCTTGAAAATTCATTTGAAGGCATGAAACTGCATCTTTTCAAAACCAGCATCTTATGAATTTTTAGATGGATAATTATTGATATTTTGATCATAATGTTTGTCTTCTATGCATTTGCTTATCATTATGAAAGTATACAACATGCAGATACTAAAACATTTGATCTTTGTTCTGTACTTGCAGCTTTCCCATTTCTTGTTATGCATATTTCATTTTGTAGATTTTTACTTTTCAAACAAATATAATAGTATCCTTTCATGCCATAGAAAATATGTTCAATCCTTAGGGATGGGGTTTTCAATCTTGATCTTCAAAGCTAAACTTTTGTCTGAAAAACATGAAGATGTACCTACTATGATAGCATCTCTTAAACTCTCTTATTTGCATGAAGATAGTGAACTTCAGATTCTTTCAATTATGCATTTCTCCAGTTTATAACAAATCTTTATTTGCTCTTGTGCCTCCTATAGCATCTTTTGAACTTTTCTTTGTATTTACATCTTCTTCTGCATTCAGTAAGTGAGAAGTCACCCCTTTGAAATGTAAACCATCTTTCTTGCATGTAATGGCTTATGTGAAGTTCGAGCACGGGCTCGTGACATCCACTGTATTTCATTTTTACTTCCTGCATTTAATCATATGACCACTTTTTGCACATATCATCAGTCAATTTGTTAGGACAATAGATAGAATAAATACATTAATGTTTGTAGGTGAGTGCCATCTAGGATGACACTCATTTATGAATGTTGGTGGATTCATTTGCATTTACTATCCTACCAGGTTGATCAAATTTTTGAAAAAGGTTTCTCAGATGGAAATGTCAAGTCCCTTTCATTCAGATATCTGATTATAGAGAAAAGAATAACATTCATCAAAGTGATCATAAATAGAAAAATATTTCATGTTTAGAACAAGTCCCTTCAATACTATTTTTCAGATATTATAGATGAATGTTTTCTTGTTACATTGATTTCATCAAATTGATATGCAGCATTAGAAGAATTGATTGTATGTTGTTTGTGTCCCATGTATTTCTTAGATCCAACTGGATCTAACACCCCACTTTCTATCATGATGTAGGTTGAATCCTAAAAGACCTAAATGTAGATGGAGACATGGACTATGAAGACCTAGAAGCTGACAGTAAACCTTCAAGCAACCAACCACAAGGTAATACATGGGACCCCTACTCCATACTTTCTATCACACTTTCTATCTTGCAATGTACTATTTATTTGACATGAAAAGAAAGATGAAATGACACTTGTATATTACATTCAGTTTGAATGCACAATGTAATTGATCAATTATATATTAGAAATTCTGGAATTTGATAAACTCTTAGAGTATAAATGATAACTTTTAACAATGAATGTAATGACAAAATGTTGATTAATAATATCTGAAGGATAGTATTAATTGGACTCTTCTAAAAATGCAATTTTTTCCTATTTGTGGTTATTTTGATGCATGCTGTAAATTAGGGTAACAAATACCTTGGGCATCATTTATTGGCTTGCCAATGTTTGCATTACAAATGGAAGAGATCTGGTTTCCAACAGAATTTTGCTTTGCTAAAGCATGGAAGTATTTTGTGTTCTTGTCTCCCTCCCTCAGCCATAACTCCCATGACTTTTGCCTCCAATATACCTCTTCTCTACTGCATAGTTCTTCTCATTCTGACTATAACGCTTTCTGACTAGCATATGTGTCATTATCCATTCCTTTCTTAATGATCTTGTCAAGAGTACTTTCCAATTGTTTTTTGACTGTCTCTTTCTCTCAGCAAATATTTTTGAAAACCAATTCATTCCTTTTTGATCTGTAACTTGGTGTGTTTCAGTTTAGATGCAAATTGATGCATTTTGGATCCATCATAGTATGGTGAACTAACCTACCAATATATGATAAGACAAAGGAAGGTTGGATGTCGAAGCCACATTCTTTCAAATTTGAAAGATGCCTTATGAGTGGATCCCTGATTCATTGATGGGAATCCCACTTGCATATAAATGGGGAAGTGGTCTGTCCCTAGACAAGGCATAATTTATGATTGAAAAGTGATATTTAATGACTTCCATGCTTGGAAAATAATAAATTTGTCCAGTCTAACTTCTATCTGAGAAAAATTAGCCCTCTTATTAGTACAGGTGAATGATCCATTAGTGGGCTCTATATCCATTAAATTGTTATCTTCTACAAAGCTGGAGAAATCATGCATAGTTTTTAGTGGAGGGAAAATACCCCCAATCTTTTTATAACTCTTCAATATCACATTGAAATCACCTCCCAATATTAAATTTTTGTCGTGTTAAAGTTGTATCATGTGCGTAAAATCCATCCACAAGTTCTATTTATCCAGCATTGTCGTGGGACTGTAGACATTGATCAGTATGAATGATGTATCAAAAACATTCATTTTTAGTAATTTCCAATTAGCCTTCTGGTTTAGAATCTGACCTTGCACTGTTTTGGTATCCCATAAGCTAGCAAGACCCCCTGAAGCTCCAATCCCCATACTATGAACTGCTTTCCAATTTGACCATTTCCCAATTGTTTTAGAAAATGTTTCCTAGGACATCTTAGTTTCTTGAAGTAGTATAATATCTACTTTCATAGAATCCATCTCTTGCTTGATTCTATATCTTTTGTTAGAGGCATTTAAGCCTCTGAAATTCCATGAGGAAATATTCATTTCTAATAAGGAGAACCCCTATTTCTCCTTGTCACTCTTTTATATGGTGTGAATTTACCATCCAATGTTGATTGAATACTTGTTGTAGTTTCTTCCTTAATTTTTAAACCCTTTGTCTTTCTCCCTCTCTTCTTGATCATTGATTTGACCTGTATATTTTGGTTAGGGTTTTGTTCAATTGATAGCATTAAGTTATGATCATATCCAAGTAGTGTTGAATTTTTCCCTATGTTATATGTGTTCTTGTCTTTATGTTGAACCTCATCATCTTGAGTTGAATCCTGCTTTAAGTCAACAACACTATTAATCCTCACCCAATCCCTTATCTGCTTGTTAAGTTCATCCCCAGAGCTAAGCACATCAATTTTATCTCCCCTTATATCATGTGAGTTTTTATCCATGTGTATGTCGTATATGAAGCTCTGGTCAATCCCAAGGTCTTCATGCATATCCTGGTTGAGCTTACAAGCATCATGTAAACATCATTGAATCTCTGTAACTACAACATTCCTTGCCTATATACAACTCACATGATCATTTTCTTTCATGAATGGGGGAGTTATGTCCATATGTAGGAATATTCCTTCTGATTCTTGTATGTCTCTTGGATTATTGACCATCTCAATATCCCCTGTCAGGCCTAAGAGGGTGTTCTTGTTGAGGTTCTAATTATTGACTGAGATTTGGTTATTCTGATTATTGACTGAAGCTTGTTGATCTTGCAAATCTTGATCAATATCAAATAACTCTCCCTCTACTTCTACCACTTTTTAAATCATTTTGGTGGCCAATTTTTTAATCTTATGTTCTGATACCTTCCTTTCTTTAATTTCTTCCATTGCATGTTTACTGAGTGCATCTTGCATGTTAGTTATGGTAATTGGGTGTTCTTGAAACATTAACTGATGGACAATGTTATCTGCATCTTGAGATGGTGTTTTTGATTGTTTCCACTCTAAATATCTTGATCCTAGGTGAGATATTTGTGGAGATTCTTTTAGGGATTGCATGCTCAATCTGATATTTCTTTGATAATGCAAGAAGAAGTTGATCAAGTTATAACATTGAGATAGAAAATCATGGTCTATAGTAATTATGCTTGTCAAAAAAGGGATGAGTGTAAAAATATTGTCCTCGGCCAAATTCTAAAAAGGGCCATGAAGTGAATAGAGTGCAAGGTCCAAAAAATGGTCCTCACACACCATATCCTTTAAATGTGTCATCTTCATACACTGCGTATTGAAATGGCCTAATTTATGCTGATACTTGTGGATAGTATCTTTATCCTGCAAAATAATACTTTGGATCCAAACTTCCCATTTTGACTGGATCTTAATCTAGGTGGGAAAAACCTTTGATGGATCAATGAGAAAACAAACCCTAATGTCACGATGAGGGAACTCAAAGGGGGTGATATCATGTTTGAAAAAGATACCAATTTTATTGGCTAAAATTTCAATTATTTCCAAATCTCTATATTCTAGAGGTAATATAGGAAAGGATAGCCAGTAAGGGAAGAAACAATAGTCCTCCTTAAGAGGTTTAAAATTTGGTGTCCATATCATGGTAAATAGACTTGAGCCTTTACAAAACCACCCTTTATGTTTTTAAACAACATCCCTTGTTTCGATTGATGTAAACAATGCAACAAAATATCCTAATTCTGATTCAAGTAAAAAAATGTCTGATAATCCAAACCAATTCTCAATATCCCAAGCCTTGACATCTGAAAATAATATTTTATTGTTTGAAAACTTACCAATAATGGCAGATCGTCGAAGAGCTCCAATATGATTTTGCAAGAAATGCTCTGGGAGGGTGATATTTATCGTGTCCTAAGGATCATGCCTCGTGTATGAAGTATCAAGAATCTACTTTCTTGAGTCTTGAAGAGGGTCCTCCTTTGACTGTTTACCTTGGTCAAGAATTTTTTATGCTATTTTGGCTGTTAGATTTGTAAACTCTTGTTTGGATTGAGGGGCACTCTATTATATAGCTTTTGTGGTGCATTATCTGTAATATGTCATTTTTCCAAGTGGGCTTCCTTTTGTAGATTAGAAGACCCCAAACATTGGATCAAGGGCATGTCTAATATGCACGGGAGTTCGAGGCGGGGTACCTTAACATATATCAAAAATTGGTTTCTTTTTGGCAAACCTGGGCTTCCCTCTCTTACCCTGCTTCTTGAAATGATCCACACTATGTGACATTGTTAGCCTCTCCATCGGGGGTTCATTTTCATTCATGGTAATATAATTCGAGGTGTGATCATACTTTTTGAGTAAAATAATGGTCCTCTTTCTCCCTACCTTTGTCTCCATACTTGAAAGGCTAGGGTAGTATGTCAATCTCTTATCCTTTGTAAGGATCCATTTTCCCTTGATTAAGTGGTATTTTTTTATGATGTCATGTCAAATATTACATAGAATTGTTTTTTTACATTAAGGGTTATCTCTTATACAAGAGATGGGTATCCTTGATCATATTACTCTTCCTTGTTTGCAAATGATTATCCATGGTACACAAATTCCTTACTTGAGGGCTAAAATCTTGTTATCCTTCCTTAAGAATCCCTTTAACTAGCAATGGGGAAGGTGTGTATTCTTCCTTTATTTTTCAAAATATCTCTTTAGCTTCCTTCAAAATCATCCAATTTACACTTCTTACATGGTATATCTTTGTATTTGTCCCTTCCTTGACCTCATAGGAGTTGTGACCTCTTTAGCTCAGACTAGGTGTTGCTTATGGGATATATCCTCAATGTTAAAGGTGATTTATCCTTGTTCCTATTTTCCTTAATATGTCAACATAGTCCTATTTTTCCATCTTAAGATGGCACATATATGGTCTCCTTATTGAAAATATTCTATTTACTTTAAGCATGTCAAGTAGAGTACACTAGCATAATACAACTTGCTAGGGCCAACTGAATCTCCTTTATACATTTTTGGTAGATTTCCTTGGATACAATTCTTTCCTTGGTTATCCTTAGGATTGGTTGAACTAGAATAGCACAACTTTCTAGCCCATTTGACCTCTCCATTGCATACATTTTTAGGATTGATTGACTAGTATAACACAATTCGCTAGACCATTTCACCTATCATTTTCATGGGTTACCTAGCATAGTACAATTTTCTATACCATTCAACCTCTCATTTGCATATATTTTCATGAGTTGAATAACATAACACAATTTTCATCAACTCCCTCTTTACATTCTCTTTGATGGGCAGAACTAGCATAATATGATTTTCTAGACCATTTCTGGTGCAGTCAAGGATGGAGAAACCTCAAGGAGATCGGTCCAACCCTTGCAGACAATACAACACAACATAAGAAAACAAGACAAATAGGTAAAAATAAGAAATTCAGCTTTTATTATCATCGAAAATCATTTACAACAGATCTGCAACATGTTGTTTCACATGTCAGTCATACATGCCAAGAACACAGACCTTATGACACTCAGAACCTTCCAAATAATATCCAAGCTAGGCCAAATAATCTTATGAGATTCTCCTTCTCCTTAGGAACAAGTTCATAATCTTATACATCAATTACAATCATCGGTCGGCCTTGAAAATATTACATTCCCCAATAAATGAGTAAATACATTATACCCAAATAGGTCAGGATTAAAATCGTAAGGAACAACCTCCAATGAAATATTTAATTGATGTGATCATATAAAAATGTCAGCCTTAAACGTAATAATGAGTTGGCATGATCACGCTCAGAAAACCAATCGAAAGATCGGGAAACCGATTGGAAAACACAATGATCAACTGGGAAATGAAGAACAACACAAATACTCGAAGAATCTTCCATAAATTATGTGTGATGAAACCAAATGAGTTGTGATCCTAATATAATCTTTAGGATGAAGCTAATAACATGATGTGATGACCGCAACAAAAAAAACAAGCATAGATTGACCGCCACCAAAATCTTCTCAACTGGAACATAACAGAAAAAAAAAACTAAAGAAAATATTTTTGGTTGATGAAAGATTTCCAAGATCCTAAGATTCTCTTGCATTATACACCCTAGGTAAAAGAAAAATGTTTCATAAGAGAATCTTATGAACATTTTACAAGTCATCAAACATAAATCCCATGCTTATTTTGGATCCAAACCTCCTCTTTATCTGCAACTCTCTAACTCTGCACCTCTGCACTCTCCTCTATCAGATCCATCAACTTACTCCTCTTTGTACTCACTCCATCATACCTTCTATCAACACTAGATCTTAGATCACTACCTCTTCCCTTTTGCATAACTAATCTACCTCTGTTACAAACCCTCATCAGTTCAGAAACCAAATTCACCTGCTACTCCACTTTACCCTTCTTACAATAAGATTCCAACTTGCCTTCATTGAATCTACCTTCAAGATCCTTCTTCCAATCTATACAAACCTCTGTATTATGCTTCTCTGAACAATAACTCTTCACCATACTCAAATTCCTTACACTTCCTCCTTCTGCTTCCTTCAAAGGAACTAGAGTAAACTTGTGTCTATCCTTCTCTATTGTGACCAAATTTCTTTGGAAATCATGAATAGCTCCTCTATCAAACTACCAAGGTCTTCCTAATAGAACATGAAAAGTACTCATAGATACCACATCACATAACACTTCATCTTTGTAAGGTCCAATGTTGAAATTAACCAAACATTTCTCTTTCACCTCCACCATATGATTATCTAAAAACTAACCTATCCCATAAGGACAAGGATGTTTAAGCCTCTTTAATCCAAGCTTGAGCACCATCTCCTCTGATACCAAGTTGTCAGTACTACCACTATCCATAACAACTTTACAACATTTACCCCCTAATTTGCAAATAGTCCTAAACAAATTCCTCCTTTGGAAAGGTTCATCATCCCTCTTACTCAACATGACTCTCCTAAGCATAAGAGACTCTTCTATCAAAGACTCGTATCCATTTTCCACAACTTCACCAACAGTATGTTCCTCATGTTCCAAAATATTTGGTTTACCCATGTTCTTACTAGATCCTTCCATACATTGAAAAGCCCTATGTCCTATGCCACCACATTTGCAACAATTATCCTTGAACTCTTTTTTACCATTCCATCTTCTAGGTATTCTCAGATCAGATTCAACTTCAATGGTTTGCTTCTCTTTTCCATTGTTGCTAACTTTCTTTTCTTTCCCTCTAAGGTTACCTTGTCTCCTCTTCAACTTATCTTTTTCCCTTAATGCATACTGATAAGCATCGTCAATAGTACTAATCCTCAACATACTCAACTCATCCTAAATATCAAATCTCAAACCATTAACATACGTAGCCACCTTCTCCTTAGATACCTCCTTTGTTAGTAATAACTGAGAGGGGGGGTGAATCAGTGGCCTCAACAATTTATCCTTCGAACAATAACCACCAATCAAATAAACCTCATATTATTAAGTCCCTACAAGATGCATGCCATGAGATATTTATAATGAATAACTGTCTGTTGATTTTCCTTGTCTGTCCTTATTCTCCCTGATTACCGATAAGCAGTATAACTATTTACTGAAACTCAGTAAATAAGAAGAGTATACCGATCAACCCAGTGTTAACTATGTCAGATACAAAACAATAAAGAAATGAATCATACACACATAACACAT
>MU224975.1:1442513-1478608 GCA_018584345.1 Thuja plicata | reverse complement strand
GACCTTGTTAGAGGATTTTATACATAGAGGTTGTCACTTAGTATCAGGCATCTATTGCTACCATCCTTGAATCAGCCTCCTTCTTAGACTGTCAATAGGTATTGGGAAAATCCAATGCTACTTTCATCAATCAACCTTGTTGGCACTCCTTGGGATGTACCTCAATATATAGAAGATTGTTAAGTCCTACTCTATTAAGAGACTTGATGCTTCAATGGTCAAACTGAAACACTATGACCTATTTCTAATGCAACTTTGAATTGTAGATTTTTAGATCTATTTAAGTACATTACCTATCTGATCAATGTATCAATTCAATTCTTTGTGCTCCACACTTTCTACTCTGTGATGTTGTGCTTCACTGTTCATCAGTGTCTACAGAATTATTTAGCTCTCCTTCAGCTTGATTGATCAGGACTATATGAATTTCTTCTTCATCAGTTTCTCTTTAGCATCCTCTTTTCATTCACTTCCCTTAATCCCCTTTCCATGAATGTGATGTTTTGAAAATGAATTAAGCTTGTCTCTTATATAGACATGATTTTTACCGTTTCTTGATTCTTGATTCTTGGCATGAAATACAATCTAGCCAATTTGATTTAAATCATAAATCCTGATTTATCTCATATTTATCTTCTTGCCAACTGAACATATCATCTTTAAATCAATTACTTAACTCTAGTCAAATAAAACAAATAGAACAACCAGTTAATTCTATCTTTAGCTCTTGCCAAAAAGATATTATTTTGTTTTCTGAACTCTCTGTTCTGTCGGTCAACTCTTCAGTTAGTTGTCAGTGACAACTAATAGTTCCATCTGCATGACTCTAGTTAGCTTCAGGATCTCTGTCTGTCGGGTATCATTAGATTTTTACTCATTGGGCAACTTTGTTTTCAGCTCCTTGGGCATCCTGTGGTTTTGCTTCGCCAGACAACACTATCTTTTGCTCATCGGGTATCACTGTGACTTTTATTCTTTTCCTTTACCGATGGTGTGCACTCTATCGATGTTATCTGTCACTTAGTGAATACTTGAAATTTATGCATTTTTGAAAGAATAACCTTTGTTCCATTGATTCTCTGAAGTCTTTGACATTATGTACATGACCATACATATGATATCAAGTTAACATCAATGACAATACAAACCATTAACTGATTTAATGCTTTGCATTATGTTCAACTTAACATTATCAAACATTTAATCAGTTACATGTCATCAATCTCTCCCTTTGGCATTGATGGAAACATACTATATTATCACACTATACTATTTCTAATACAATATGAAATACAACAATTGAGATTCATCAAACTACCAATCCTTTTTTTTGATAACCAATGAATGTCTGAACTCATGTAAGCTCTATTTTAGCTTAGATTTGATTCTTGCAGCTCTTTGCTTTCTGATGTGTTGTGTCCTTTTCTTGTTTCAATTTATCTCTTTTGATTGTTCTCTCTTTTGTGATGTATTTTTCTCTTGTCAGCAACTAATCTTTCCATACAACTTTCTCTCCCTTAGGATATGATCTCTCCCTATTGGAGTAATCTGATAATGGATAATCTCTCTTCCTTTTTCTTCAAAGAAAGTGATAATATGGATAATCTCTCTCCCTTTGACAACAATGCCAAACAAATATCTCACAAATATTTGACATTCATGTCAAACAGTCATTTCTCTTCATCCATAACATATTCCTTGAATTTCCCTTATCCATCAACAATACAACAATATGCACTGGTGCTCAGTTTTGATATATACCTGTCTGTATATAGATGTATCTTTGAATTTCATCTCTTTTCTTGCATCAACATGATTGATATTCTGAGATTATGTAGGCTGATGTAGCCTTCAGTCATATTACTGACTAGTAGACAAGGGTTTGACCCCTAGTCTCTTTCTCAAGTACTCAAATGTATCCTTGGGCAGTGGCTTGGTGAAGATATCAACTAATTGTTCTTTTGATTGCACATACTCAAGTATCACCTCCTTTTCTTGAACTTGTTCTCTCAAATAATGATACTTGATGGTAATGTGTTTAGTCTTGGAATGCATGACTGGATTCTTGGAAATGTTTATTGCACTGGTGTTATCACAATAAATAATTACTGATTCTAAGGTCTTCATATTCATACCTTCCAGTAATTGTTTGATCCATGCAATATTTGAGCAATTTGCAGCAGCAGCAACATATTCTTCTTCTACAGTAGATTGAGAGATGCATCCTTGCTTCTAGCTAATCAATGTGACAAGTCTGCCACCCATAAAGAATGCTCCTCCAGTTGTGCTCTTTCGGTCATCAAGATTTCTAGCCTAATCAGCATCGGTAAACACTTTAAGTTCAAATTTGTCTTCTCTTCTATACCATAAGCCAAATTCCTCAGTATTCTTCATATATCTTAGAATTCTTTTCACAGCAGTCATATGTGATTCCCTGGAGTCAACAGAAAATCTAGAAACAATTCCTATTGCATGTGTAATATCTGGTCATCTGGGCTTGGCACAAGTTACCATGTCTTTTTCTTTTCAATCTATTCAATCTCATCATTCATAGCACTTATCCATTCCTCATTATCTAGTGTAGCATTGATATATTTTGTCTCAAACTCACAAATTAAATAATTTGAGTTTAAAGACTTACTTCTTGTTCTTCTGCCAGCTTTCTTATCTCCTATGATCTGGATCTTTGGATGGTTCCTTCTTACATATATTTCAAGTATAGGTATAGCTCTTTGCGTATTAGCTTGATCATTATTTTTATCTTCATTTTGGTTCTTCATCACCTTGCACATTATTCTGATTATTATCCTGACCGTCGATAACAGTAGTCTGACCGTCGATTGCAACATTCTGTTGTTTTAGAATTAAGCACTGTTTCTCGAGTAGAATTTTGAGTTCTTCATAGTATACAAATTTTTTGTAGTCCTCTGGTTCTTTTGTGCTTTCCAGCTCATTCTTTTCTACAAATTCATCTATTTTTAAATTTGCACTTTCAACAATTTTTTTAGAAGCCTTGATGAGACATTTATAAGCTTTTCTTTTGGTGGAATACCCTAGAAAAATACCTTCATCACTCTTGGCATCAATCTTTCCATTTCTATCATCCTTTAAGACATAACATTGCCTACCAAAGATTTTGAAGTAACTTACATTGGGTGTTTTACCATACCATAGCTCATAAGGTGTCTTCTTTGTGTCCTTCTTTAATTGTACTTTGTTAAGTGTGTAGAAAGTAGTACTGACAGCTTCCCTCCAGAAGATTTGGGTGATGCCTTTCTCTATCATTAGTGTTCTAGCACAATCAACTATTGATATGTTCCTTCTTTCAGTGATCCCATTTTGTTGTGGTGTTCTTGGTGCAAAAACCTATCTTTTTATACCATGCTCATTACATAAATTAGTGAATTCATCTGATATAAATTCTCCTCCTCTATCTAATCTCAAACATTTAAAATCCTTACCACTTTGTTTCTCTACCATAGCCTTATACCATTTAAACATCTTGAATGCTTCAAATTTATCTTTAAGAAACATGACTGTCATCATTCTAGAGTAATCATCAACAAAGAGAATAAAATATCTATCTCCATAATAACTCTTTGTCCTCATTGGTCCACATAAATCAATATGGACTAATTCTAGAATGTCATTAGATGTATGGCTTTTACTTTTGAAACTAGACTTAGTCATTTTACCTTTTTGACAATTCTTGCACATGATGTTGTCTGGCTTTGTCATCGTCAGTAAGCCTCTTACATTTCTCCTTCTGTTTATTTTCATCATGTTGTCAAAATTCACATGACACAATATTTTGTGCCACAACCATATGTCTTCATTTCTAGTCATTAAGCAAGTGGTGTTAGTATCATTTAGATAGAATAAGTTACCTTTAGTCTATTCAGTACTGGTACCAATCAGATTTCTAGATTTTTTGAAGATCTTTGCCTTCTTATTTTCAAATGCAACTTTGTGACCTAAATTATTCAACTGAGAAACACTCAATAGATTATAATTCAATCCATTTAACCAATAAGCATTCTCACATTTTATCTAGTTATTCAACATGATTGTTCCTCTACCTTCAACTAGACAAGCTGTATCATTTCCCATTCTTACTGATCCACCCTTGCAATATTTAAAAGTCTCCAAATTTTTCTTATCACCAGTCATATGATGAGTGCAGCCACTATTTATGATCCAAACATCATTTTTTCTTATTTTAGATATGAGAACTATTTCTACATACCTTTCTTCATCATCATCTGAATCATCTTTCACAGCTACAAATACCATCTCGATGTCTTCATTAGGTTCGGTGTCAGTATCTTCATCTTTGTAAGAAGCTAGGTAGATAGCCTTCTTGCCTTTGTCCTTGTAGTCTCGGGTATCTCTTCTTTCTGATTGTCGATAACCTTTGTAATCTTTGTTATCACCTCTGTCAGATTTCTTCTCAAAAGATCTGTCATTACTTCTGTCACCTTTTCTTTTGTTAGGACATCTTGCAGAAAAGTGTCCAATCTCTTTACAATTAAAACATACAAGTGGCAACTTGCCTTTGTATTTACCTTTGCCTCTCTGCATTCTTCTTTTCATAAGTGCTTCTATTTCATCTAGATCTTCTTCTTCACTTTAAATTTCACTATCTCTTCTAGATGTGTGTCTATGACTTGATTTTCTTATTGTCATAGAAGACTTAAATGCAGACTCTAAGTTTGGTAAGGCACTATTGTCAAAGTTATTCATCTCAAATAAAATCAGTCTACCAATTAAACTATCAAGAGTAACTATATTGTTTGCTATTGCTCTCATTTATTGAATGGAAGAGACTCTAATAGCATATACAGGCAATAAGGTTCTTAAGATTTTACTTACCACTGTCTCCTCTTCTAGTGTACCTCCAACTCCTCATATAGCATTGACTACTTCTTTTATTCTTGTGTTGTACTGTGTGATGTTTTCTCCTTCTTTCATTCTAAGATTGTCAAATTTTCCTCTAAGGCTTTCTTCCTTGGCTCTTAGAACATTTTTGTCACCTCCATGTACAAGCTTGAGTTTGTCCCACATCTTCTTTATAGTTTTGCAATCCTTGACATCTTCAAATTCAACATCAGAGAGAGAGGAAGAAAGTTCTATAACCATGCAGTTGTGTTCATGCTTCTCTCTCAATTGATCAACTATCAATACTCCTGTAGGAAACACATATTTAGTATCTAGGAATTGAGTAACATCATTACCAATACCGGATAAGTGGAGTCTTATCCTACTTTTCCATGAAGCAAAGTTGTCTTTGTTCAACTTGGGCACATCTTGTCTGTTCATCTTGTGATATTGACTTAGGTCTTGAAACCTTCCTTTCTAAGCACACAAGCTCTGATACCAATTGTTAGTAATAACTTAGGGGGGGTGAATCAGTGGCCTCAAAAATTTATCCTTCAAACATTAATCACATATCAAATAAACCTCAGATTATTAAGTCGCTACAAGATGCATGCCATGAGATCTTTATAATGAAATACTGTCTGTCAGTTTTCCTTGTCTATCCTTATTCTCATTGATTACCAATAAGCATTATAACTATTTACCGAAACTCAGTAAATAAGCAAAATATACCGATCAACCTAGTGTTAACTATGCCAGATACAAAACAATAAAGAAATGAATCATACACACATAACACATGAATTTTTAACGTAGAAACCCTGTTAAGGGAAAAACCCACTGGGACCGGTACCCCAATTTTTCACTCTTTTGAAGTGAGCCTTGTTAGGATCCAACCCTATTAAAGGTTACAAACAAACTATTAAGTGTGACCTTGTTAGAGGATTTTATACATAGAGGTTGTCACTTAGTATCGGGCATCTATTGCTACCATCCTTGAATTAGCCTCCTTCTTAGACTGTCAATAGGTATCAAGAAAATCCAATGCTACTTTCATGAATCAACCTTTTTGGCACTCCTTGGGATGTACCTCAATATATAGAAGACTGCTAAGTACTGCTTTGTTAAGAAACTTGATGCTTCAATGGTTAAACTAAAACACTATGACCTATTTCTAATGCAACTTTGAATTTCATATTTTCAAATCTATTTAAGTACATTACCTCTCTAATCAATGTATCAATTCAATTCTTTGTGCTCCACACTTTCTGCTCTATTATGTTGTGCTTCATTGTTCATCGGTGTCTGTAGAATTCTTTAGCTCTCCTTCAACTTGATTGATCAGGACTGTATGAAGTTCTTCTTCATTAGTTTCTCTTCAGCATCCTCTTTTCATTCACTTCCCTTAATCCCCTTTCTATGAATGTGATGTTTTGAAAATGAATTAAGCTTGTCTCTTATATGACATTATTTTCACCGTTTCTTGATTCTTTCTTCTTGGCATGAAAAACAATTCAGCCAATTTGATTTAAAGCATAACTCCTAATTTATCTCATAGTTATCTTCTTGCCAACTGTACAAATCTTTTTTAAATCAATTACTTAACTCTGGTCGAATAAAACAAATAAAAAAACCAGTTAAGTCTATCTTTAGCTTTCCAGCTAGATATTTTTTCATTTTCTAAACTCTCTGTTCTGTCAGTCAACTCTTTAGTTAGTTGTCAATGACAACTGACAATTCCATCAACGTGACTCCAGTTAGCTTCGGGATCTCTGTCCGTCGGGTATCATTAGATTTTTACTCGTCGGGCATCCTGTGGCTTTTCTTCATCGGGAAACACTGTCTTCTTCTCATTGGGTATCACTGTGACTTTTCTTCTTTGCCTTTACCGATGGTGTGCACTCCATCGGTGTTATCGGTCACTTAGTGAATACTTGACATTTATGCATTGCTAAAAGCATAACCTTTGTTCCATTGATTCTCTAAATTTTTTGGCATTATGTATATGACCGACAGATGATATCAAGTTGACATCAATGACAATACAAACCATTAAATGATTTAATACTTTGCATTATCTTCAACTTAACATTATCAAACATTTAATTAGTTACATGTCATCAATCTCTCCCTTTGGCATTGATGGCAACATACTATATTATCACACTATACTATTTCTAATACAATATTAAATACAACAGTTGAGATTCATCAAACTACCAATCCTTTTGTTTGATAATTGATAAATATCTAAACTCTGGTAAGCTCTGTTTTAGCTTAGATTTGATTCTTACAGCTCTTTTCTTTCTGATGTGTTGTGTCCTCTTCTTGTGTCAGTCTCTCTTTTTTGACTGTTCTCTCTTTTGTGATGTCTTTTTCTCTTGTCGGCAAGTAATCTTTTCATACAACTTTCTCTCCCTTAGGATATGATCTCTCCCTATTGGAGTAATCTGATAATGGATAATCCCTCTTCCTTTTTCTTTGAAGAATGTGATAATATGGATAATCTCTCTCCCTTTGACAACAATGCCAAACAAATATCTCACAAATATCTAACATTCATGTCAAACAATCATTTCTCTTCATCCATAATATATTCCTTGAATTTCCCTTATCCATTAGCAATACAACAATATGCACTGGTGCTCAGTTTTGATATATACTTGTCTGTATATAGATCTATCTTTGAAGTTCATCTCTTTGCTTGCATCAACATGATTGATATTCTGATATTATGTAGGTTGAAGCAGCCTTCAGTCATATTACTGACTAGTAGACAAGGGTTTGACCCCTAGTCTCTTTCTCAAGTACTCAAATGTATCCTTGAGCAGTGGCTTGGTGAAGATATCAACCAATTGTTCTTTTGATTGCACATACTCAAGTATCACCTCCTTTTCTTGAAATTGTTCTCTCAAATAATGATACTTGATGGCAATGTGTTTAGTCTTGGAATGCATGACTGGATTCTTAGAAATGTTTATTGCACTGGTGTTATCACAATAAATAATTACTGGTTCTAAGATCTTCATATTCATACCTTCCTGTAACTGTTTGATCCATGCAATATTTGAGCAATTTACAGTAGCAGCAACATATTCTTCTTCTGTAGTAGACTGAGAGATGCATCCTTGCTTATTGCTAATCCATGTGACAAGTCTGTCACCCATAAAGAATGCTCCTTCAGTTGTGCTCTTCCGTTCATCAATATTTCCAGCCCAATCAGCGTCGGTAAACACCTTAAGTTCAAATTTGCCTTCTCTTCTATACCATAAGCCAAATTCCTTAGTATTCTTCAGATATCTTAGAATTCTTTTCACAACAGTCATATGTGATTCCTTGGGGTCAGCAGAAAATCTAGCAACAATTCCTACTGCATGTGCAATATCTGGTCTAGTGTGTACAACATACATGAGTTTTCAAATCATTGATCTGTACAAAGTCTGATTTACCTATGTTTTATTTTCCTCCTTTGTTAACTTACATCCAGTAGCCATTGATGTTCCAACTAGTTTGGAATCTTCCATCTTGAATATTTTCAGAACCTCTTTGATGTTTTTGGAATGTGTAATGAAAATACTTTCACTTTGTTGAATGATCTGTGGACCAAGAAAGAACTTGATCTCTCCAAACATAGACATCTCACTCTCTTTGTTCGTATCATTAGCAAATGATTTGCATAGCATATCATTGCCTCCAAATATGATGTCATCAATAAATATTTCAGCAATCAAAGTGTTAGCATCTGTATCTTCCTTCAAATAAATATTATTGTTTTCACTAGTCCTTACAAATCCAATACTTATAAGATAGGAATGAAGGCATTCATACCATGTGCTTGAGCTTGTTTCAATCCATACAAGGCTTTGTGAAGTCTACATACCATGTTTTTCTTGTCTGGATCGACAAACCCTTCTAGTTGCTCAATGTATACCTCTTCTTCAAGTATTCCATTTAGGAATGTTGACTTGACATCCATTTGATATACTTTGAATCATTTGAATGCAGCATAAGCAAGCAATATTCTTACTCCTTCTAGCCTGGAAATGGGTGCAAAGGTCTCTGTATAGTCTATACCTTCTTCTTGTGCATACCCCTTGCATACTAGTCTTTCTTTGTTCCTTGTGACTTCTCCATTCTTGTTCAACTTATTCATGAATATCCATTTTATACCAATGGCATTCTTGTCATCTGTTCTTGGCACAAGTGACCATGTCTTGTTCTTCTCAATCTGTTCAATCTCATCATTAATAGCACTTATCCATTCCTCATTATCTAGTGCACCATTGACAAATTTTGTTTCAAACTCACAAATTAAACAATTTGAGTTTAAAGACTTACTTCTTGTTCTTGTACCAGCTTTCTTATCTCTTATGATTTGGCTCTCTGGATGGTTCCTTCTTACATATATTTCAAGTATAGGTATAGCTCTTTGCGTATCAGCTTGATCATTATTTTGATCTTCATTTTGTTCTTAATCACCTTGCACATTATTCTGATTATTATCCTAACCATCAATAACAGCAGTCTGACCATTGGTTGCAACATTCTGTTGTTCTAGAATTAAGCACTGTTGTGCTTCACTATTCGCCGGTGTCTACAGAATTCTTTAGCTCTCCTTCAGCTTGATTGATCAAGACTGTATGAATTTCTTCTTCATTAGTTTCTCTTCAGCATCCTCTTTTCATTCACTTCCCTTAATCCCCTTTCCATGAATGTGATGTTTTGAAAATGAATTAAGCTTGTCTCTTATATAGACATGATTTTTATCGTTTCTTGATTCTTGATTCTTGGCGTGAAAAAAAATCTATTCAATTTGATTTAAAGAATAACTCCTTATTTATCTCATAGTTATCTTCTTGCCAACTGTACAAATCTTCTTTAAATCAATTATTTAACTCTGGTCGAATAAAACAAATAAAACAACCAGTTAAGTCTATCTTTAGCTCTTTCCAGCTAGATATTTTGTCATTTTCTGAACTCTTTGTTCAGTCAACTCTTCAATTAGTTGTTGGTGACAATTACAATTCTATCAGCATGACTCTAGTTAGCTTTGGGATCTTTTTCCATCGGCTATCATTAGATTTTTACTCATCGGGCAACTCTATTTTCATCTCGTCGGGCATCCTATGGTTTTTCTTCATCGAGCAACACTGTCTTCTACTCATTGGGTATCACTGTGACTTTTCTTCTTTTCCTTTACTGATGGTGTGCACTTCATCGATGTTATCTGTCACTTAGTGAATACTTTACATTTATGCATTGTTGAAAGCATAACCTTTGTTCTATTGATTCTCTGAAGTCCTTGGCATTATGTACATGACCTTACAGATGATATCAAATTGACATCAATGACAATACAAACCATTAACTTATTTAATGCTTTTCATTATCTTCAACTTAACATTATCAAACATTTAATTAGTTACATGTCATCATCCTTATGACTAGATCTAATAGTCATCTTATATAATTCCTCTATATATTCCTCCACACTCATGTCTTTCTACCTTAATTTCTTCAACTTCTTGAACAACTCTAATTCATAATCCTTGGGAATGAATTTATCTTTTAACCTAGCAACCATCACCTTTCATCTAGTTATTTGTGTCTCACTATTCTCTTCTCTATCTTTTTGCAATTCCTTCCACCATAAGGTAGTATGACCCTTCAACTTAGTATGTGCTAACCTAACCCTCTGTGGATCTCTGACATCTTCAAGCTCAAATTAATCTTATAACTCTCTAATCCAGTCTATCAAATCCTCAGGATGTAATGAACCAGTGAAAGTAGAAAAATCCATCTTATGACCTTTACTCACCTGTTCCATAACTCTCATCAATCTATCCTCATCTGCAGTGATCTTAGCATCTACAATCTCAAGATCTTCAACACCCTCCTAAAATTCTTCTTCCATCTCAAGATTCGTTCTCAATCAATTCAACACATTTCTGATCTCATTCCTCATCTCAACCCTAAAGTCTTCCATCATTTTCTCTACTCTTTTAGGGTTCAATTTTCTAGGAAGAATCTTCTAATTCTTAGGTACAACCATCTCTCCAACTGGTGATCTATAACAAGATTCTCCTCCAACCAGTGATCTATTAGACACACAAGAAACCTCCTCTAAATAGTATGCCTTAAACACTCAAAAAAAGTTGCAGTAGCAGCAAACCCTTCCTAGCCACCTTGTACAAGTCCTCTGTGATTTCGAGTCAGATCTACAATCTGACACATCATGATTAACAGGTCTAGGTCTTTAGAAGTTGGGAACTTTGATCTTCTAACATGATAATTTCCACCTTATCCAATCTCAATCTTTTTCATCCTTCAACCATTCTCTGATACCACCTGGTATAGGAGAAAACTCAAGGAGATCATTCCAACACTTGTAGCCAACACAACATAATAAATAAAAACAAGACAAATAGGTAAAAACAATGAATTCAGTTCTTATTATAATCAAAAATTATTTACAACAGATCTGCAACATGTTGTTTCACATGCTAGTCATACATGCCAAGAAAATAGACCTAATTACACTCAAAACCTTCCAAATCCTATCCAAGATAAGCCAAATAATATTATGAGATCCTCCTACTCCTTAGGAACAATTCCATAAGCTTATAAAGAAATTACAATCATCGGTCGGCCTTAAAAAGATTACATTCCCCAAGAAATGAGTAAATACTTTATACCCAAATAGGTGAGGACTCAAATATTAAAGAACAACCTCAAATTAAATATTTAAGTGATGTGATCATATAGAAATTTCAGCCTCAAATGCAATAATGACCTGGCACGATCATGCTCAGAAAACCAACTGAAATATCGGGAAACCAATTGGAAAATACATTGATCAACCAAGAAATTAAGAAAATGACAGATACACGAAGAACCTACCATAACTTACGCATGATGAAACCAAATGATTTCCAATCATAGGATAAGATTCAAGACAAAGCTAAGAACACGATGTCATGCCCACAACCAAAAAAAAAAGCACAGATCGACCGCCACCAAAAACTGCCCAACTAAAACAGAACATAAAAAAAAACTAAAGGAAATATTTTTGGGTAATGCAAGATTTCCAAGATCCTGAGATGCTCTTGCATCAATTTCCCATTCCTCTCTCTTTCTTCTCTCTCATGGATCACCTAGCACAACATGATTTGCTATCCTATGTTATCCATGGCTATCCTTTTCTCTCCTCCATGATTCTATAGAATAAGAAAATTTTCTATTTTATTAGATCATGGAGTCTTAACTTATCTTCAATGTGTGCTCTTTCTCTTTTCATGTGACCACTTGTTCTTTTGTAATAGGTTTTCGAGTGTGATGTTAGCGGTGGAGACATTTTCTTTACTGAGGTCTCATCAACTAGTTGACCCTGAACCTTAGTAAGATTTAGGATTTGATATTTTTTTATGTTTCCTTTCACATGGATGTACACATTAAGATCCTTGGTTTGGGTTCTTGTGTCCTTAAACTTAGAGACATCTTGTCTCTTTACAATTTTCCCATGATTACATCTTCATCTCTTTCTCTCTCATTCTTATGCTTTATTGTGTGCATGAGGTGGAATCATACTCCCACTAAAGAGGGGGATAAATTTACCATCCTAAAAAGTTATCAGCTATAATTAGATGCTTATTTTAGCCCCATTTTAGTATGTATGGGTACCCACATTGATCTCACACTCTCCTAAGGCTCATTGTACCTTTAGACTAATATTATGTCATGTACAAGTTCAGTTTATTCAAATACTGTGGTAAGACCTTATTTCTAAGTGTTGTCCTTTATCATTTGTCCTCTTTAATAATTTATTACCCTACATTGGCCCTATGTTACAATTTATGGAATTTATATTCTCTCCTAATCTAAGAACTGGTTATACCTTGTTTTTGCGCATCCTCTCATTTCCTGGGACCCATGGTATTGATTTGGGGTCTGATTAGTGGGTAAAAAACATTTAAAACATTCTATACATATATATAGGACATTTCAAATGCCCTATACCCCAAATTTTGTGTTCAAATCAGAATCGGGGACCTATCTCGGGGTTTTAGCAGAGGATTAGGATTGCTAGTCATCCTGGTTGACTTTTAGCCCCTGAGATGTTCTGAGAGGTATATAAACATCCTATCTCTCCTCATTTTAACAACCAACATAATCAAGAATCAATCAATAAATTGGAATTCAATCTCTCTTCTACATTTTTGCATCCAAGCATTCTAAAGTTCTTCAAGCATGCAAGTCTTCAAGTCTTCAAAGCATCCTTCTTCTTCATCAAGAATTATGGAAAACTAAAAAATCCAAGGCTTATCTTTCATGATTTCCTTTTGCATTTTTTTGGATTTAAATATATTACATTAATACTTTTCATTATTTCCAAATAGACATTGCATCATCAAGACATGAGGTAATTCACGATTCAGATCTAGCTTCTATTATATGTTTCATTTATGCATTTTTATTACATTTTCAAGGTTGATGCCTAAATAGGGGTTTGACCAAGGAAAATCCCTTTCCAAAATCTTCTTCCCTATTTTTATATGTGCAAGAATAGGCTACATAGCCTTCAAATCTTTTTTAGGAAGATCGGGACTAGATAGAGTATCCCTAAAAGTTTCAGGCAAAAACCTAGGATACAGAATGTCCCAAACATTTTTTACCTAGGTACAGGGAATTTCAAACATTTTGTACCTTCTATAATGGGCTCAAATTCATTATGGAGGTAGGTTATAGTTCACGGGTTTTATATTTGCAAGTATAGGAGCCTGGGGGATCCCAAGTGTCATAAATTCAGATCTGTAGCAGCATAATTCTTATTTCATTCTCAGGTGCATACAAATCCTCTTCTACCTCCATCTTCATATTTTTTATAGCTTACTTAAGTTTATAATTAGACATTGTGTATGGTATTTTTATCTCTCTTCCTTCATTCCAAGTAGAAAAAGGATTCGAAACCCTGAGAGCATAGATATTGTATTGGCACCATTTCCATAAAGGGATTTTAAATCATGTTTATCTTGAGGAGGTTTCATATTCTAAATTTTCAATAGGAGATTGGATTGATCACCCCTTGGTCACCATTTCTTATTGTACACTATTGAACTTAACAAGAAGGCTAAAAAATAAAATGCAAAGATGAAGAAAAAGATCACACCTTCTATAAGGAAGGAACCCATAAATTTCAATGCTTTAGTAAATTTTATATGTCAGCATGAAGGTGTAATATAGAAAATATGGATATGGTTTAGAACAATGTTGGTTTTCTCATAAAAGTGACCCTATGCACATATTATCCACTTACATTTAATTGTTATGATAAGGGGTGTAAATCTAGAAATGTTTGCAAAGAATAGTGGAGTAAAATACATACCTATGAAAAAGAATCTGCTGAAAACCTTGTCGAACAGTCTCAAAAACTGTTGATTTTCTATATCCTAAACTGAAACTGTGAGATATACAAAACCTAGAATTTTTTTTCTTTTTTGAGAAATTTCAATTCTGACCCTCAAGTCAATGTCGACCTTGACCCAGAATTTTTGATTCTGACCTAGGGAAGAATTGACCTCCGATTATGACCTAGGACAGAATCGACCTTCGATTCTGACCGTGAACATAATGTTGACCTTGACCCAAAAATGTCACCCTTGAACCCAAAATGTTGACCTTGACTTGCATAGCTCCGACAGAAAATCTATCCATGGATCTTGAAAGTTTGTCGAAAAGGGTATCTGGATCTGCACTTTAATTCATTATCTCAAACCTGTACCTACAATAAAAATGGTTTGTTTGTTGGGGGGGAGGGTTTTGCCTTGGTCAAACCCTAGTTTTGTAATTAACCTTAAAATTTAATTTAAATTGCATAAGTAAACAAAGTAAATAAACAAATTCACCTTGCTTGTATAGAAGCCCTTGTGGTGGATTTGAATCCTTGGATCCACAAGTATGTATGTACCAAATGGATGTAGAATGTATAATGTAGGATGCCTCAAATCAATTGTATGTAGATCTTCAACACCAATCTTGAATGGATCTTGGAATAGGAAGAGGCTTGGAGGAATGTGGATGGAGAAATCTTCAACAAGAGGGCTCCATAGAGCTTGAATCCCTCAATGGCTACCAATGGATCTCCTCGATGAATTGGATGTTTGAGAAGTGCTTGAATTCTTGAGAATAGATGAATGCTTCAATGGTTAATTGGCTTGCTTCAAATATTTATCCTTAGCTTGTATTTTTTCAATTCTTAGAGAAAATGAGAGGAGAAGGCTTCCTTATATACAAATCTAGGGAACAATCTTCTAGAGAGGCCTACATAGGAGAATTAAATTCCCATTAGACCTATACCCTTATAAATGGACCTATATTAAATATAATTTAAGAATCGCTGCTTCAAAGACCAAAACAGTCGACCCAGAAGTGGGAATTAAACTTTCCAAAGCCCAAGATCTGGAAATCTCAAAATTATGAAATCTGGACCCTAGGTCAGAAAAAGGTTGATTCTGACCTAGGTCAGGGTCAAGGTTGACCTTGACCTAGGTAAGGGTTGAGGTTGACCTTTACCTAGGTCAGGGTTGAGGTCGACCTTGACCCAGAAATGTCAACTTTGACTCTGAGGTCAAATATCTCAGGTTTGTAGTTTAGGATGCTAGAAACAGGCTCGAAAAAGTGGGAAATGGGGAAAAATAGGAGAAAAAGATAGATCCAAGTTAGAGACCCATTCAAGGTGCTTTACATGACCCCAAAATAGTTACACAGAAGGATAAACCATTCTACAATGGAAGTGCTTCCTTTTTTTGACTATACAGAAGGTATTGAAATAGTTATTGATCTTTATGAAGATGCAACTCTTAAAGATAAGTAAACAATTGAGATGTCTTTTGTCAAACATATAATGGTTTTTCATTTAGGAATGGATGAAATAAGGTTTAAAATAACCAAGAATATATATGTCACCTTGTATAAGAAGATGGAAGGAACTCCACAAAAATAGCTCCTAAATATTGTTCCTTGAAGAAAATTTGTGAAGCGTGGTCAAAAGATGACAAACAAAGAGCCAATAATACCTTGAGTGGAAAGTTTAGAATTACAGAAAGAATAAATCTTCCAATGGGAGAAGATGAAGAATACTTTTCCAAACTAAAGAAATAATGGAAGGTCTTACTCTTGAGGTTGCAGAAGAGTTCAAGAACTCGATGAATGAATCGACTCCCTCTCTCATTTCAAGTGATAGATCCTTTTTTTATAATATGCAAAATATTATTCCTAAAGAATTTATAGATATACAAACCAATAATGAAGAACAAAGGGACAACTTCTCTTCTCCTACAAAGAATACAATTGCATATCTGAATAGAACCCATGCTGGGAGACAAGAGAAGACAAATTCATATCTAAATAGAACCCATGCTAGGATAAATAACCAAAGGGATTGGTGAACCTAGAAACAATACACATAATACTACTCCTAATGATAAAGAAGATTGTGCAAAAATAACTATTAAAGGTGTAGAAAGTGTTGGAAATGATGCAGAGGAAATCAAATAAAACTTAGGTGAATTTCTTGTCCCTGAGAGGAGTTCAAAAGAAGCAAAATCCAGTGATGAAGGAACAATTCTTGGAGAATCTTCCTAAAAATCCTCTCCATTTTTATTGTCTAAGGATTCCCCTTCCTAGTACAAGCATGTGGTAGCTGTTCATAATCAAGCATCTTCACTCGAGTCTTATCCACAACTTGCACCTTGAACATGTGTCAACATAAAAAATTCTTGAAGGAAATAGTACCAAACCTCACTCAAGAATGCCTAACCACATGACACATGGCAACGTCCAGTCCCATATTTTGAAGAAACCAACAGGTGCATAGGAATTAAGAGTATTCTCAAGACACATTGTCGAGAATTTCTAAAGGGAAATTCATGACAATTTTCAAAGGTGGATTATTTCCCACAAAAAGAGAATATTTATGGGTAACCTTCTAACTGTAAATTATGAGAGTAAAACTACAAATTTCTACAAAGTTGGAGATGATGAGTTCATTGCTTCTACTAAAATAATTCTACTCTATCAGATAAGTTGATGCTTTAAAGTCTTCATACAAAAACCTTCCATTAAAACCTTCAAGTTGAGGAGGTTGAACTACAAAATGCAAGTACTATTGAAGTAGCTGCAGTTGGTCATTCTACACATCAAAATACAAGTGTTGAAGCATCTACATGTGAGGAGTGTACACTAGAAAATACAAGTGATGAAGTAGAATGGATTGAAATTCTTAAAAATTATATCATTTATGATGATGAGGATGTAAATAATCCTACATATGAGGATTATTTATTTGCACCTACACTATAAAATACATGTTTTGAAGCAGTTCTTGTTGTTGCACTACATGGTGATAGTATTGTTCATTCTGCACATCCAGGGAATAGAGATCAAATTATCTATGTAGAATGGGTTGAAAATTATTTCAAGTCTGATAAATTTGATCGAAACAGTACACATTATTGTACTTGCAATTCCTTCTACTGTAAAGTTGCAAACCCTAATTATTGTTAGATTAATGGGTGTATTGAACAATTTTGTTCAAATGTTCTTGTGGTTTTTGACAAATTATCATACTTATATATTGAAAAGGAATAGAATATACTCCTTTCATGAATGGTGTATTAGGTTATTAAATTTGATGAACAATTTTGTTTTCTAAATACATTTCTAGCTTTGGCAATCTTGCCCAGTTCTCTGCAATGTCAGGTTAATTTAAGAGCAAATTGTTAGATTTTCTTTAGATCAATGTTGGAATGAAGGTTGAATCTTAATGGTCTAAAATCTCTTTTAACAGTCTTTTATGTTCAAATTATTTTCAAAATTTATTTGGAAGTACTTTTATATTTCAATTAATAAAAAAATTACAAGAGCATAAAAATATTTAAAATGTCATTTTTATGATCTTAAATATATTGGTTACTATATCCACTTTGTTTTCTTTTTTAAACATAAAGAATAACTTGTGCAAATTTTTTTATTATAAGGAACCTTTTTGTACTTAAAAGAATGTATGAGAAATTAAGGAAAATTATCTAAGAAATTAAGGTTTATATCTTCATAGGAATCTGGGAATGATGAGCGTAGAAAAGAGTGCTTCGCCATCAATCTCACCAATATTTTTAAGAGAGTAAATTGTTTGCAGAAACAAAAGGTTGTTGGAAAACTAATATATGACACCCAAAAAAACAAAAAAGCACTAGATTTTAAAAAAATAGGATAGAAAAATAGCCAGTTATAAGTGGAGTGAAACAAGTAGATACACTAGAGTGTTGCAATAATAATGGAGACATATTGTCATGTGCTTCCTATTTAATGTATGTTTATTTTTAAAATGGGAGTTCAAGTAATAGAAGGAAGAAAAAATTCCTCATGACTTGAACATGAGTAATGAAAGGTTCAATTGTCCACAATATTAACATTAATGTATAATTTTTTATATGACATCTTGTAATACCTGAAATCAGCACGCTCAGATAGAAAAAATATAAAATCTCTTAGCTTGGGAGGATACATGATTTTTCATAATAAATTACCCCAATCCAGCTTTTGATTTTCAAAAAAAATGGTGGTTCGGCCTCAATGAATACCTCTAACTTTCTGAAATGGATTCCTTGAACTTCTAATCACCTCAAAATCTCACTCAAAACTTAATACAATTATCCTTCCACCTCTCACTCCAATTTTCCTTATCAACCAAAATAGTTTGTTTTCCTTTTAACACTCACTCTCTAGCAACCACCCTCAGTTGCTACTAATTTTTTTTAACATCAATCATTAACTTTATCAACCAATCATCTTCCATTAAACATAGAAGTGGTGATTTAAAACTCCTATCTTCACCATGGTGGCAAAAACTTGACATCATGCTTTATGCTTACTCATGATAATGAAATAGCTTACATGACTAGGGTCATCCCTAGACCCAAACCTAAGCCTTGGGGGGTCACTCTTGATGACACTCCCTACATATCCCCTCATGGGAAGTCAAAGGCTTTGTATTTTTTACTCAGAGGGATTTTACACTCTCCTTTTGATGAGATCAAATGATCTCTTCTAATCCTTGAACATTATTTAAGGGTTTCCATGAATAATGTCTCATCACAATGAAATATATAAATAGTCATCAAGTGTGGGTTTCATACCCATCATTATCAATCATTAGTTTCACCAAATTACACATATGCATAATGGTCATATCAAAAACTATACACATAGTGATTATCTTGAGCATATGTCACATGTACAAAGGACTAGCTCATATACATTTCAAGTACACAAGATGAATAGCTTGACATACATCACATATAGAGTGAGTAGATAAAACATACATCACAAAGACTATATGTGCAGCCCCTGACGGTCGTCAAAATTTTGACTATCTGTCATAATCTAACAATGACGATGTTGTATGTATGACAGCATCCTCGATGGATGTTCAACCCTTGGTAGTCATTGGCATTCCAATAACCTGTCAAAATCCACCATCAAGGATATTTTCAGACACACAACATCCTCGTCAAAGTGGCAGACCCTAGCTGACATCCTATCAAAATCCACCGTCAAGGATGTTGTTGGACACATAGCATCCTCATCAGAGTGGCAACAACTAGCTGACATAAGTATACTAATGATAGACCATGTTCCACCGATGATGATGTCGAGGGACAAAATTTAATCTTGGAAGAAGCCTCTTGTCATAAATCTAAAGCATATTAGGGTTGGAATTACGACGTTGGCGAGCTTCGTCAAATGTTTTGACGATAATTTTTTGACGGTGACGTTTGTCGGTAATTTGACGAAGGCCGATCGAAAGTCTGACGATAGGTCTTCAAAAATATGCCCAAAATGTACTAGTGAAATACATCAAAATGCAATAGTGAATGGTAAATATGAAATGGATAGCCATCCCCCCATTGATAGTGCATCCCAGAGAAAGATAAAATGTCAATGCATTGTCCACTACACCATGGGCCATATTCCTTTCCCTAGTCTTTTGAAATTGTGGATACATGGGAAGAGGATTTATGAGCCCCCATAATACACCAGGGGTTTTTCCTCAACTCAATAGGGTCAAGTATACTATTTCCATGTCAACCAATTCCCTAACTCATACTATGAGTTCAAATTATCCCCTACCAATTCTTCATTAGAAATTCTCTTCCCTATAATCCATCAAACAACTAAGCAATGAGGACATCCATCACTGACATGTAGTTGGCTCCCAAGCCACATGCTCCTAGTGGAATCAATCCAATTCTTAGATCAATGGGTATCCCTCATTTGCATGCAACTAGTGATAAACATCCACTAGCTAGGTGGTATAGTTGAAAGTCTACCAACGTAATACACTCCTTAACTATGGTCAATCTCAAGTAGATAAGCTTATCTTTAGCGGGTCATAATATTTATCCTTTGGTGATCTCCTCAGATAGAGAAGACTATTCTATGTACTAGAGGAATACAAACCTCTACCTATTCCCTCGTAGGGTCCTAACCCCATCTTTTGCTGTAAAAATCAACACATGTACTTGTCTTAGCATTATAACTAGAAGAGATGTTCCTAATTTAGAACAAGTAGGTCACAATTGAATTATTTAGGAGGTAATACATAAATTATTATAATTTTGGGATTAATTTTCTCAAACACATAGAAATAACACATTGTAGCCTCGACTCAACATTGAATATCAAATTTTCTTTTGAATTGAAGAATGACAAAATATAAAAACAAAAAATAGTATTATAAAAAGGATTTATCGCTGCAAAGAAATTGTTGGGGTTAAAGTGAAAGAAATTGGAGGAATCTGGGAGAAACAGACAGATGTTTCATTTCCCTCTAGCATGAACTGCAAAGCTGGTTCATTCAGAATAACCACCAGGATAAAATCATTTGGGCTCCAACGTCTGATGGTAATTATACCGTGGCTTCAGCCTTTTTTTTTTTTCTAAAAAGGAGGAAAGGTCTTTATGCTCGCAATTTTGGTATAAATTTATAATCCCAAAATCAACTTTTTTTTTTGGATTTTAGCTCAGAACAAACCTCTAACCCTTGATAATCTTAGTAAAAGAGGTTTTTTGGTCCCGAATAGATGTTTTCTATGTATGGAAGAGGCTGAATCCTACGATCATATAATGTTACATTGTTTCTTTACCCATAGGGTTTGGGATCTAATCCTTAAAAAAAAGAATATGTGCTGGTTTTTTCCTCTTCTTTGGCAGGACTTCGTCAAGCAATGGTGTTGCCCTCTTTCGGACAATTTGGCTAAAGCGTTTTGGAAAATTTTGCTTCCTCATTTTTGCTGGCGCATCTAGAAGGAAAGAAATAACAGGGTGTTTAGGGAAAAGTCCTCTAAACCCGAAGTGGTCAGCAATCTTATCAGCAGAGGGATGGAGGAAAACTTCAAATTCTCTATCAACATCAACGCTACCAAGTGTTATCCTATAATCTCCCAGGAGAATATAAGAAACTGGAACTTTTGTACCCCTACCTCCAATCCTATTCATCCTAGAATGATTTATTTTTGGACTCCCTCCCCCCCCTCTGACTGTGTTAAAGCCAATTTTTATGGTGTGGCTAAGGGCAACCCGGGAGTGGCTGGTGGAGGTGGAATTATCATAAATTGCATGGGAATCTACGTTGGTGCAGTGGTGGTCCCTCTAGGGATTCAATCCAATCGTAGAGCTGAAGCAATGGCTACTCTAAAAACTATGATGTTGTCTGAAGAGCTAGGATATAAAAAAAATTGCTGGAAGGAGATTCTCTTAATATCATCAAAAATATAAAAGGCATAAGTAAAGTGTTTTGGTATGTCAAACACATCATTGATAAAATCAATCAAATTGCTGCAAAATTTGAGTCTTTTCATGTTACTCACAACTACTGTGAAACTAACCAAGTGGTGGATTGGTTGGCTAACCTTGGGGTTAGAAGTGATGCCCAGTAGAAAGTGGCATGGATCAGCTAAGATTAATGATGAGAATGACTTCATAATTAATCATGGCAGGATCAATCAAAAGGAGGGAATTATTAGTAGTAATAATTTTAATGCATGATTTAAAGTCTAATCAGTGTACTTACAATGTGAAGAGCCAAGTGGTGATTAAGTACATTAATTACTATTTTACTTTGCATGCTTTTTGAGTCATTAAAATTGATAAGCAGCAGAATTACATCCACTCAAGGCATTTTGAGTTCAGGTGGAGATATCTATAAATGAACAAAGATGAGAATAAGTTGATGAATTCTGGTGCCCATAGAAATATGAAGGAGGAGGTTGATATGGATGGGGATCTGAAGAGGGAGAAACTGACAGAATGTAAGTGGAAAAATGAAAAAGAATTCTGGAAAAAGTTGAAGAAGGGAAAAGTGCATCACGTTATGAAGCGGTTGCATGGTAATAATAAAGACATTACTAAGGATTTTGTCGCAGGGTGGAATAATGGCAAGGTGAATTTAGCTGCGAAGACTTTCACTCTGACTATGGAAATATTAGTTGAGATTACAGGGCTTCCTCTCGAGGGCATGCATTTCACCAAAGATAAGAAGACAGGGAACAAAGCATATAAATTCTTCCCTAAGACTGATGAGGAAAGAGCCATGCTTTTGAAAGGTTATATGGATTTCATAAACCTAGAAAATATTAAATGCATCTGGGATTGTCTCCTTAGAGCTATAATGGATTACTTTACCTTGGATGGTAGGTACTCTAGGGTTTATAACTATCACTTTGTGTTGGTAAACCACTTCAGACATAATATTAAGGTCTCTTTGTCATTCTTCTTCCTTAGCTCTCTGATTTAGAGTATACTTGATCATAAAGTAAAGGCTACCCTTGTTCTGCATGAGGGACTTATTATGCTTATTGCTGACTATGCCAGAGATCATATATAAAATTTTATGCCTAAACAAATTTCCAACATCAAAAGAAAGGGCTCTGATACTCCTCCTCAGAAGAAAATTGGCACTGGTTCAAGCAAAAAAACCCATAAGGTGAGTCCTGTTAAATTTGACGCCAAGCTTTGCATTTTTTATGAGTTTGAAGGAATGAAGTTGGAGGATGACTTGGAAGAGGTTTCCTCTGAGGATGAAGAAATGGACAAAGGGGAGTCAAGTAACAAAGGCATTTCTCGCTCTGTTACTCTGGAAAAAGGTAATGATGAGAGTAAAGACCCATCTGTTGAAGCTATGGATGATCCTGGTAAGGAAATCCCCGACGAGGTTACTAAGAAAATCAAGAATGTTATGGAAGTCTACATTGACAATATTTAGAAGAATAATTATGATGATCCTAAGAATAATTAAATTGAAGTGGATAGCTTGGATAACATTATGAAGGGGTGTTCTAAAGAATCTGAAGATTTGGAAGCCAAAAAGGATAATACTATCAATAATGTCGAGGATGAGAACATCAATGATATTCAGGGGAGTAAGGATGAAGAAATGGTTGAGTTAGATAAAAAATATGCCAATTGCGAGATCATTCCCACTCCTCCGGACAATCCTAAGGGTGAAAATGATGAAAAGGGTAAGAAAATTTAGAAGTAGAAAAGTATGTAAGAAGATCTCTGGGACCAGGACTTCAAAGTTAAGAGAGTCACAAGCATCAGTGTGCTGCAAGAAGAAATAAATAAAGCCATGTATGGCTATAACATTGACAAATGGATCCAAGAAGATTTTCAAGAAACTCGCACTAGGCTCAAAGCCCTAGAGGTTTAGAATGTTATGTTGGAGGATACTATTGTTAAAATGCATAATGATATTGAGGAGTATCATAAAGGTAAGGATGTTTCTAAGCAGGTAACTGGTAATACTATCAAGCTAGAAGAATTAATTTCCAATGTTATTGACAATACTATCAAACCAATTAAAGAAAATTTGAATAATAGTGAAATGATGATGAAGAAGATGATTACTATAAACAACAAGAGCATGCAAACTACTATTGATCATCTGAAGGCTCTCTGTGCTCTGCTTGAAGGGAACAACCCTGACAAAGGGAATGATGAGGAAGATGGGAAATAGGAAATTTAGATGTCTAGCCCTGGCTCTAGAACTAGATCTAGTACCAGAAAGAGAACAGCTTCCCATGCCAAAGATATCACCCATCAGAAAGAGTCTATTCAGAATATTTAGAATCAGATGGTGGAGGTGGAAGAGATTGTTAAGATGTTGGACTGATTCTGACGCTAGAAGGTTTTTTGTGCCCATTTTGCTGGTATTTTTTCTATTTTGGGTGTTTTGTTGCCACTTTTCACTATGTATTATGGGGTTTATCCTTGTTGGTTTCTATCAGCTATTTTGACAGAGTGTTGTCATTTTGTGATTTATTTTCTTATCTCTTCAGCTTTGTTAAAGGGTTTCGGGGTTCCTTTAAAACTTGAAGCTACCATAATAAAAAACAAGGATTCTCAAAATTATATAATAGAGTATACTATATACAAAGAAAATAGTCAACCAATGATTTAGTAATGGAGAGGAATTTACAAACTTCATATCAATTATATCCCCTCATAGTCCACTTGAAGTAGTATAAAATGGATTTTCTAAAAAGGCTTTACAAACTCCCAAGAAAATATAAATGTAGGAATAAAGGAAAGTCCTTCATCTGTATCCTCTCAGCTTGTTTCAAAATAGAGTTTATTAAATAGCGTATGGACTCACTGAATTGTTTGACTGAATGCCTCATATTCTAATCTCTGACCCCAAAAATAGTCATCTCTAAACTTTCTTCCCTCTCATACCAAATCTCTTTCTCTTCCTTCTTGGCTATGAGATTGTTCACTCCCCATTAGTCTTCTCAATTTGCAGTATCCATTGTTATTTGTGTGTCATAATAGGAGCTTAGGAACATAATATGGGCATCCATAAAATCATAATGGATGGGTTATTTTTACTGAATGTTGCACATGAAAGGAACCTCATGGAAATTTATGCAAAATGTAAAATCATAGACTAGGCTCAAAAATATCCTTAAAATAAATGAGGTGTCAAGGATTGCAATAATTGCAAGGTTTGCATAGAATGGACTTGTTTAAAAGCTTAGAAACTTCCAAGGAAATGCAATAAGCAAGAGTTTTGTTTCCATTCCTATGCACCCTTTCTCCTTCCTATGCACCCTTTTCTCTCAAGTGTCCCCATGTATCTCCCTTCCTTCTTCCATTTTTATTTTACCTAGGTCTCTCCTAGCTTCACATGGATATCAAAGGAAAAATGGAAAGGGTGTCATACCTCAATAAATGCCTAATCAGTCTCAAACTTTCCTGATACCATACTCTTTTATTGGGGGTGTTCACCATTCCTTCATTATTTGTCAAATTCTCTTAATAAATACCCACATAGTAGGCCCATACTGATCCCATACCTTGTTTATTTGGGTACATCAAAATATTTATTTATTTATTTATTATTCTTGGAGAGAAAAATGAGGGATGTGACACACTCCAATTTTCCATTTTTAGCACCAAAATTGGCACCTTAATTGAGTGCCTAAGTATTTTGTTGTTAACCAACTAATATTAATGGTGATGAAGACCGAGTTTCAGAAGAATACAAGCAAGTATAAATACTAGATAAGTTGTTCATTTTTCATTTATGTCAAGCAATTGATTTTTGGTTTATATTAAGATGCCATATCAATCAGAGAGGAACTTAACTGGGTAGATAATAAAGATCAGAAATGATAAGGAACTATTGATATAATTGTTTCTTACTTAAAATTTGATGTTTTTAAGTCGGTAAAGAATAATGGTCAATTCAGTAAAGGAAACAACCTAGTTATCGAGTAGTAAAGTGTTTGTTTGTCAAGCATAGCAAAGACAGTCACCAAGAAAAGTTGACAACTGAGAAAGGTTAGTTACCGAGCAAGTTTGGTAACCACGAAAATTCAGATACCAAGTGAAGATATTCACCAAAGTCACTGATCACAAAACATAGCATGAATAGAGATTGAATACAAAGAGAAGAATTAATATAATGCAAAGGCACGTAGATCAAGAAGTTCCCAAGCACGAAGATGAAGTTTGTTGCAAGATCTACAGTCATGAAAGATTTATGTTGTCAAGAATATGGTATGGGATAAGTCATGTCCTATAGGAATTCAAATTAGGTAGTATATTAGGGATGATGGTTACAATACAAACTGTTTCCAAAATTTGTTTTGAGGATGCTTCAAAACCTTTCAAGGAAATATGCAGTTAAGAGATAGAATTTCACACTCCTTTCTAAGAAATTACAAAGATGACATTGTTGGAAAGTTGAATTTACTAAGATTATATTACTATTTTTGTGTTGTCATTATGGCAACAAAGTCATATAAATTTTTGATAGTCAGTTCATAAACTTTGAATTTTAGAATTTGGCTAAGTATAGAAGACAGTGCAGACAGAGATATACCCATTGATCAGAGCACCAGCACATGTTTGAATGAACTCATCATGATCTGTGCCTTCAGATATAAGATTTTGGATACAACATTATACTAAGTCTACACACGCAGCATCATATATGTCTATATGATGAAGTTACAATAAATCTAAGTGTCACTAGCAGTTCAGCAGAACAGAGCATGGAGCCAACTATAGATTTTGATTAGCACATATTAATTTGTTTTGTTATTATCACTCATGTAAACATGATTTAGCCAATTAACTTGGAAGCATTGTGTATATTGATTTTGGGCCGGCTAATTCTTAAGTTTTGGTCATGTCTATTGAGTATGTATATATACTTAACATGTATTTTGTATTAGTGTGTCGAATGGTGAAAAGATAATGATGAAGGCATTATATTTTTCCATTAGTATATACAAGGAAAAACATGATCTACACCATCGGTTTACACTACACCGACAGACAGGGCACAACACTACCCGACGCCAAGGTTACCTAATACTGCCAAGTACAAAGCATCAGTTCAACAAAGGAATGCCGACAGACTTTCAGTTCAACCCGATGACCAAGAACCAACGGTCAGTTACATCCTGCAAAAATTGGATCTGACTTTCCATGTCAGATAAAACACTAAAGTTGTATATTTAAATTCTTGATTTGTTTTAAATCCATTATGTGTAGAGGAAGCAATATAATAATTATTTTTTTAATCAGTTTAACTATTTTAAAACATGCAAACTAAAGGATCAAGGTCAAGTTTTAAACCTTGGATCAAGAGTTAACATTGTAATGCTAATGACATGTAACTGATTGAATGTTTGAAGATGTTAAGTTGATTATCATGCAAGGAATTAAATAAGTTAATGTATTTTATTGTCATTGATGTCAACTTGATATAATCTGTATGGTCATTGAAATACTACCAAAGACTTCAAAGAGCCAATGAATCAAGGTTATGCTATCAGTAATGCATACAAGTCAAGTATTCACTAAGTGACTGCATACACCGACAGAGTTCACACTGATGGTCAGAGTAAAAGAGCATAGTCATAGTGTTACCCTATGAGCTAATGCACAGCATTACCAATGAGCAGAGTTACAGTGTTTCCCAGTGAGCAAAGCACAGAGTAACTCGATGAAGAGAATTTTAGTGTTGCCCGATGGAGAAGACAAGGACGGAGATCCTGATGAAAACTAAAGTCACACTGATGGAATAGCCAGTTATCACCAATGACTAACTAAAGTGTTGACCAATAGAACAGAGAATTCAGAAAATGAAAAATTGCTCAGCTGTCAAGAAGCTAAAGATAGAATTAGCGGCTACTTATCATTGTTTTAATCATCCAAATAAAGTCGGAGATAAGTAGTTGATTTAAAGTTGATTTTTCTAGTTACCAAGAAGATCTCTTTGAGATAAATCAGGAGTTTTCTTTAAATTTATTGGCGAGAATTGTGGAACACCCAAGAATCAAGAAAGCAAAGAAAAGGTAAATCATATCTATATAGAGACAAACCCAATTCTTTACGAATGGGGTGTGTGGGGTGAACAAGAGAATAGAGGAAAGATGCTAAAGAGAATTTGAAGGAGAAGAAAGTCTTCTTTCAGTCCTGATCAACATGCTAAGGAAAGAGCTAGATTCTGCAGAGTTTGACGAACAGTGAGACAAGCATCACAGAGCAGAACAGTGTGGAGCAAAGGTATAAGTGATTTTATTGATCAGAGAGGTAATGGAATTACAATAGATGTGATAATTTGCAATTGAGTTGTATATATGAAAAAATTATTAGTGTTTCAGTTTAACCATTGAAGCATCAAGTCTCTTAACCGAGTAGGACTTAAAAGTCTTTCACAATTGAGATACATCCCAAGGAGTGCCAAAAATTTTGATCATAAAAGTAGCATTAGATATGTTCGATACCTATTGACAGGCCAAGTGAGTGTTTGATCAAGGATGGTAGCATTAGATCCCAGATACTAGGTGACAAAGTATTTTTAAATCCTCTAACAAGGTCACACCTAATAGTGTTTTTGTAACCTTTAACAGGGTTGGCTCTTAACAGGGCTCACTTCAGAAGAGTGAAAATTTGGGGTACCAGTCCCAGTGGTTTTTCCCTTAACAGGGTTTCCACATTAAAATCCATGTGATATGTGTTTATGGTTTATTACTTTACTATTTTACATTTCACATATGCATTTCTAGATTGATCGGTATACTCTGCATATTTACTGTGTTTCGGTAAATAGTTAACTGCTTATAGGTAATCATACAGAAGAGAGATTAACAAAGCAATTCGACAAGTAGCAAATTGATAAAATTATTTCAAGGCATTCATCTTGTAGGATAGAAGATAACTTGAGACATCATTTGTGGTTATAAGTTTTAAAGGTTGATTTAAGGATTAATTTTTGAGGCCATTGATTCACACCCCCCCTCTCATTTATTACTAACAATTGGTATCAGAGCTTGTGTGCTTAGAAGGAAGGTTTCAAGACCTAAGATAAAGATCACAAGATGAACAGACGATATGTGCCCAAGTTGAACAAAGATAATTTTGCTTCATGGAAGAGAAGAATAAGACTCCACTTATCAGGTATTGGTAATGATGTTACTCAATACTTAGATGTTGAATATGTGTTACCCACAGGAGCACCAACAGTTGAACAATTGAGAGAGAAGCATGAGCACAATTGCATGATGATAGAGCTTGCTTCCTCACTCTCTGATGCTGAATTTGAAGATTTCAAAACCTGCAAGACTACAAAGAATATGTGGGACAAATTGATGCTTGTACATGGTGGTGACAAAAAAATTTTGAGAGCCAAGGCAGGAAGCCTTAGAGGAAAGTTTGATGATCTCAAAATGAAAGAAGGTGAAAACATCACTCAGTACAACACAAGAATCAAAGAGGTAGTCAATGCTATTTGAGGAGTTGGAGGTGTACTAGAAGAAGATACAGTGGTAAGTAAAATTCTAAGAACCTTACTGCCTACTTATGCTATTAGTGTATCTGTCATTCAAGAAATGAGAGCAGTAGAAAATAGCAATGTTACTCTAGATAGTTTGATTGGAAGAATGATTTCATTTGAGATGAATAACTTTGATAATAGTGTCTTACCAAACATAGAGTCTGCATTCAAAACTTCTATGAAAATAATTAAATCAAGTCATAAAAACACTATGAGAAAAGATAGTGACAGTGAAAGTGAAGAGGATGATCTTGATGAAATTTAAGCGCTTATGGATAGAAGAATGCAAAGAGCAAAGGTAAATTACCACTTTTTTATTTTAATTATAAAGAGATTGGCCACTTTGCTGCAAGATGTCCTAACAAAAGAAAAGATGATAGAATTAATGATAGAACATTTGAAAAGAAGTCTGACAGAGGTGATTATAGAAGCTACCGACGATCAGAAAGAAGAGATTATCGAGACTACAAGGACAAAGAAAAGAAGGCCAATTACCTACCAAAATGAAAAGAAGATGATACTGACACCCAATCTAATGAAGACATCGAGATGGTGTTTGTGGTAGTAAAAGATGATTCAGATGATGATGAAGAAAGGTATGTAGAAACTGCACTCATATCTAAAGTTAGTAAAAATTATGTTTGGATCATAGATAGTGGTTGCACTCACCATATGACCGGTGATAAGAAAAATTTTGAGACTTTTGAATACTATAAATGTGGTTTAGTAAGAATGGGTAATGACACACCATGTCCAGTTGAAGGTAGAGGAACTGTAATGTTGAATAACTAGATAAAATATGAAAATTCTTATTGGGTAAATGGATTAAATTATAATTCATTGAGTATTTCTCAGTTGAATAATTCAGGTCACAGAGGAGCATTTGAAAGTAAGAAGGCAAAGATCTTCAATAAATCAAGAAATCTGATTGGTACCGCTGAGCAGACAAAAGGTAACTTGTTCTATCTGAATGATACTGACACCACTTGTTTGATTTCTACAAATGAAGACATATGGTTGTGGCACAAAAGATTTTTTCATGTGAACTTTGACAACATGATAAATATTAGCAAAAAGAGAAATGTCAGAGGCTTACCGACGATGACCAAGCCTGACAACATCATGTGTAATAATTGTCAAAAAGGTAAGAAGACAAAGTCTAGTTTCAAAAGCAAAAACCATACATCTAATGAAATTCTAGAACTAGTCCATACTGATTTATGTGGACCTATCAGGAGAAAGAGTTATTATGGAGATAGATATTTTATTCTCTTTGTTGATGATTACTCTAGAATGATGACAGTAATGTTTCTAAAAGATAAATCTGAAGCATTTATGATGTTTAAATGGTATAAGGAAATGATTGAAAAACAAAGTGGTAAGGAGTTAAAATGCTTAAGATTAGATAGAGGAGGGGAATTTATTTCAGATGAATTTACTAACTTTTGTAATGAGCTTGGAATCAGAAGATAGGTCTCTGCACTTAGAACACCATAGCAAAATGGAATTGATGAAAGAAGGAACAAATCCATATTTGATTGTGCAAGGACACTAATGATAGAGAAAGGTATCACCCAAATATTCACGAGAGAAGCTATCAGTACTATTGTTTACACATTGAATAGAGTACAATTGAAAAAGGACACCTTATGAGCTATGGTATGGATACACACCCAATGTAAGTTATTTCAAAAATTTTGGCAGTCAATGTTATATCTTAAAAGATGATAGAAATAGAAAACTTGACTCTGAGAGTGATGAAGGAATCTTTCTAGGGTATTCTACCAAGAGAAAGGCTTATAAATGTCTAAATAAAGCCTCTAAAAAAATTGTTGAAAGTGCAAATGTAAAGATAGATGAATTTGAAGAGAAGAATGAAAAGGAAAGCACTAAAGAACTAGAGGACTACAATAGGTTTACTTACAATGAGGAACCTGACACTCTACCTGACCAACAATGTAGAGCTCCCGAGAAATAGATCATTGCACCCGAGCATCAGGCTGCAAATACCGATGATCAGAATATTGCTCAAGATGATGCACAAAGTGATGGAGAATAGAATGAAGAAAAAAATGATGATCAAGCTGATAGACAAAGAGTTAAACCTGTACTTGCAAGATATGTCAGATGGAACCATCCACAGAACCAGATCATAGGAGATAAAAAGGCTGGTATGAGAACTAGAAGTAAGTCTCTAAATATAAGATGTCTTATTTGTGATTATGAGCCCAAATATGTCAATGTTGTACTAGAAAATGATGAATGGATAAGTTCTATGAATGAAGAGATTGAGAAGATAGAGAAAAACAAGACATGGACACTTGTACCGAGACTATATGACAAGAATGTCATTGGTACAAAATGGATATTCAGGAATAAGTTGAATGAGAATGGAGAAGTCACCAGAAATAAAGCAAGACTAGTATGCAAGGGGTATGCACAAGAAGAGGGAATTGACTATGGAGAGACCTTTGCACCCATTTCTAGGATAGAAGGAGTAAGAATATTACTTTCTTATGCTACATGTAAAGGATTCAAGGTATATCAAATGGACTTCAAGTCTACATTCCTAAATGGAATACTTGAAGAAGAGGTATACATTGAACAACCAGAAGGGTTTGTTGATCCAGACAAGAGGGACATGGTATGTAGACTACACGAAGCCCTATATGGATTGAAACAAGCACCCAAAGCCTGGTATGAAAGACTTCATTCCTATCTTATAAGTATTGGATTTGTAAGGACTAGTGAAAACAGTAATCTTTATTTGAAGGAAGATACTGATGCTAACATTTTGATTGCTGAGATATTTGTTGATGACATCATATTTGGAGGAAATGATATGCTATGCAAATCATTTGCAAATGAAATGAGCAAATATTTTGAGATGTCTATGTTTGGAGAGATCAAGTTCTTTCTTGGTCTATAGATCATGCAACAAGGTGAAGGTATTTTCATTACACAATCCAAGTACATCAAAGAAGTACTAAAAATATTCAAAATGGAAGAATCCAAACCAGTTGGAACATCGATGGCAACTGGATGCAAACTGACAAAGGAGGAAAATTCTTTAGAGGTAAATCAGACTTTGTATAGATCAATGATTGGAAAACTCATGTATGTTGTACATACTAGACCAGATTTTGCACATGCAGTAGGAATAGTTGTTATATTTTCTACTAATCTCAGAGAATCACATATGATTGTTGTGAAAAGAATCCTTAGATATCTAAAGAATACCGAGGAATATGGATTATGGTATAGAAGAGAAGGAAAATTTGAACGTAAGGTTTTTACTGACGCTGATTGGGCTGGAAATATTGATGACCAGAAGAGCACAACTGGAGAAGCATTCTTTATGGGTGACAAACTTGTCACATGGATCAACAAGAAGCAAAGATGCATCTCTCAATCTACTACAGAGGCAGAGCATGTTGCTACTATTGCAAACTACTCAAATATTGCATGGATCAAACAGTTACTGGAAGGTATGCATATGAAAATTTTAGAACCAGTAATTATCTACTGTGATAATACAAGTGCAATAAAAATTTCCAAGAATCTAGTCATGCATGCTAGAACAAAGCATATTTCCATCAAGTATCATTATTTGAGAGAACAATTTTAGGAAAAGGAGGTGATACTTGAGTATGTGCAATCAAAGGAACAATTGGCCAATATCTTCACCAAGCCACTGCCCAAGGACGCATTTGAGTACTTGAGAAAGAGAATAGGGGTCAGACCCTTGTCTACTTGTCAGTAAGCTAACTAGAAGGTTGCATCAGCCTACATATTATCATAATAACATTCATGTTGATGCAAGTAGAGAGATGAACTTCAAAGATACATCTATACACAGCAAGGTATTTATCTACTCCGAGAACCAGAGTTATTACCGATAGATTGGGAAATTCAAGGAATATATTATGGATAGAAAGGATCCACTTGACATCATTGTCAAAATCTTGTTTGACAAAGATGTTTGTTTGGCATTGTTGTCAAAGGGAGAGAGATATCTCATTATCATAAAGATATTTTATCTATTATAATCCCAGGAGATATTATATCCATCAAAGTATCCAAAGGGAGAGATGTAACAATAAAGGGAGAGTACACACAAAGTGAAAAGAATGACAAGAGACATCACAAGAAAGGAGAACATTCAAGGGGAGAGAGTTTGACACAGAAGGAGAACACATCACATTAGAGAAATAAAAAATTTACATCTATCTAGTGAAGGGATTGAAGACAGGCAGAAAGCTGTAAGAATCAAATCAAAGCTATTTGAGCTTACCAAAAGCCAGATATTTGTAATAGTTACATTAGGAAAGCTTGATGAAACTATATATTTCATATTGTATTAGTAATAGTATAGTATGATAATGTAGTATGTTTCCATCAATGCCAAAGGGTGAGATTGATGACATGAAACTGATTGAAGTTTTGAAGATGTTAAGTTGATGATCATGCAAGGAATTAAATCAGTTAATGTATTGTATTGTCATTGATGTCAACTTGATATAATCTATATGGTCATTGAAATACTGCCAAAGACTTCAAAGAACTGATGAATCAAGGATATGCTATCATTAATGCATACAATTCAAGTATTCACTAAGTGATTGCATACACTGATGAAGTACACACCGACGGTCATAGTAAAAGAGCAAAGTCACAGTGTTACCTGACGAGCTAATGCACAGCATTACTGACAAGTAGAGTTACAGTGTTGCCTGATGAGCAAATCATAGAGTAACCCGATGGAGATAATTTCACTGTTGCCCAATGGAGAAGACAAGGATGGAGATCCCGATGACAATTGAAGTCACACCGACTGTAATCACCTGAAAATGTTCTGATAATCTCAAAAGCCCTAATCTACAATTAAGTCCTCCGGGTCCTAATCAGGACTACCAATATCAAGCTAATCACAATTATATAATTAAACTAGATTGGTTTAAGTATATAATTCATCAAAAATCAATAATATAAGATCACTCATCAAGAGGCATCTATCAAAAGCCATTAATTCTTCAATTAACCTTGAATGAATTAAATCAAATCAAAAAATTAAATACATTGCTAAAGAAATCAATTAAAAGGAATTAATTAAATCAAATAATTAATATTCCTTCAACATGCCTCAAGGGTAAGAGCCTCTAACCAATAGGAGGTAATCACTTGGATCAAGCAAGTTTCCATCTCAACCATCCCTCATGGATGCATCTCAACCACTCAATTCGAATTCAAATTTGAATCTTTCCCTCCAAGAATTCTCTATAAATAGAAGCCATTCTAAGCTTATTGGGGATAGGAGAATAGAAATTTAAGAATAGAGATAATGTCAATTTAATTTTATCTCTTCTAGTTCATCATTTTAGCATCCTAATCTAGTTCATTTGTATAATTTGATTCAAATTGTGCATAATTAAACATGTTCCTGAGCATTTTAGGCATTTTTACAATGAATCTTCCATTTCATGATTGTCATTCTATGATCTAACATGCTTAATCTGAGAGCAATTTACAATTGAGAGTAGAATCTTCATGACTAGGAAGCAATAATTCAATTTCTCAAGGTTTTCTATGTTTTTCATTTATTTGATCTTACTAACCTTGGATATAATGAGTTATTGAGTGTTTGTGTCTAGTATACTTGCAGATACATAATTACACATCACATTTTGGCACCCACCATGGGGTAGATTGCTCAAATTTTATGAAATTCTTCTCTCTGTTCTTAACAGTTTGACATTTTGTAGGCAGTCTATCATTTGGGGTTGTTATTCTAGCATCTCCGAGAGTGATTTATCATATGTGGGAATTCTTTTATCACCTCCTGTCATTTTAATATCATCTGCTGATTCAATGACATCATCTCTAAAAGGTAAAAATTTGGCTTTTATGCGTCTTTGGTAATTCCTTTATCATTTCTGGAATGCTTTATCATTTGGAGTATAACCTTTATCATTTTCGGTGAAGTTTAGCGTCTGAGGTCAAAGTGTTATCATTTTTGGGATTTATCATTTTTGGTCACTCTTTTATCATCTGTATTCCAGAGAGAAGAAATATAGAATAGTTTCATTGATAAATGGATTTCTAACATGCTAACTTGGTTGTTTTCATGATTTTTATCATCTTTATTGCAGCCTAACATGTTTTGCAGGACGTTTGCCAAAGATTTCCAAGGAGAGAAATTACTAACAATTTTGTTGTAGGTTTCCAATTGCAAAAATTCAAACACTTTGACACTTAAAACAATTTTTGTGCATTTCCTAATTTGGATAGAGGATTATGCTCTTTTTCCTTTGGGAAAATTAGAAACTCAAACCCCAAATTATGTTTTGTACTAAAATTGGAGGAAATGAACAATTTTCTTTCATATGCAATGTGTTTTATCAATTAAATTAGGCATCTTAACATCAAATTTAAGGTTAATTTTTGGTTTCATTAGAGGATTATGCTCTTTTCCCTTTGGGAAAATCAGAAACTCAAATGTGAAATAGAAGATTAATTATTGATTTGAGGAAATGAACTTTGTTTGAGGTGTTTGATAGGAGAAACTATTTGTTGGTAAATAGATTTTTCTTCTTTTATACTCCTTATATTTGCCCAATTTATATTAAAGAACAACTTTACTCAACAGTTGGGAAACTGTTTCTGAGAATATCTAGTTTCCCTCTAAATTGAGGTACAGCTCCCTATGTGAAAAATATTCAATGAATTTTTTTTCAATTCTAATCCCTACTGCAAGTATGTTCTTAACCAGAGAACAGTAGAGGAAACCGAGTTCCACCCAGGCAAGTGAAAT